>JAKCPB010000629.1:0-180359 GCA_021442155.1 Cymbidium sinense
CCATCCCGTATGAAACACAACATATGGAAACCTTTTCTGCATGTATTAAAAGCGGTTAGCAATGCTTTCGATCTTAAATTAAAGATCAAATGAAAGAAGAGCTACTTGGCGAAAATAGCTTGGTGAATTCTGTGAGCAATTCAACTGTGATCCTCCGGTACGTCCTTTATCTTCCAAATATAAGGGAAAAAAAACATACTGTTTTCCTAAATGTGAAAAAATACGTCATAAAAAATATGATAAATTCACGCATAAACACAGGCACTCTCATCCCTCTGGTTCTAAAACCAAAGAGGCAAGAGAAATAAAATGTTACAGATGTAGCCGTACAGGTCATTATGCGAACAAATGCACAGTCAAAAAAAAGTTAAATGAACTTCAAATTGACGAAGGATTAAAACAAACCACGATGAAAATTACTTACATCCTCGATTAGAAAGTCGAGAAGAAGAAGATCATATTTCATCTTCATCTTCATCGATTCGATAAATCGACAATTTATTGCAGTCACATCAGCAGATATATTATTATAAAATATAATAAATATACAGTGCATACGCTCACGAGCAAAAGGACCAATTAATTAAACTTTTAGCACAAGTTGATGAAGATTCAACTTCATTGATAAAATTATCGATCTTCTTAATGATAAGAAAGATAAATTAGAAAAATTTAATTACAAGTCTCCTATATACTCCTTATCAAAGTATTTAAGAAAAATGAGGCAAGTTCATCATCTCTAATTGACTTCTTTAGCGAGCTAAGATTGAATTAAAAAACTAAAATTAGAGTTGAAAATTAAAAAAGAGCAAATGATTAATGGTTGATGGATCTTGAAATTAATCAAAAGACACAATTCATTTGAAAATATAGAAGCTAATTCTAATCAAGAACCAAGTTTCTTACAAAATATTCAAAAGGCAATATACCAGAAATGGTATATTTCCATTAAATTAATTATAAATAAAGAATTTATTTTACCAAATTTAATTGCTCTTGTTGATAGTGGAGCAGATTTAAATTGCATTCAAGAAGGAATTATTCCTTCTAAATATTTTGAAAAAAACTAGCTAGCGGTTAAAGGCAGTCGACGGTGAGTCTTTACAGATTAAGTATAAATTATCATCATGGTCTGTATCAAGATGATATTTGTATTCAAATGCCTTTTATTTTAGTCAAAATTTGACACATAACACATTATTTTGGGAACTCCTTTTCTTCTTAAAATAATGCACATCTTCGAATTGATGATCTGAATTATGTTCTTTGGGATAAAGAAATCACATTCGTTTATCACCAATCTAAAAAATTATCATAAATGAAATAAATAGGCTTAATAATAAGTCTCTACATATAAATTATTTACAAGAAGAAATTTCTAGTTTAACTTTAACAAATTTCTTCCCCAAAATTAAAAAGAAAAAAATTCAAAAATTGAGAATTCCAAAGGAAGTGTGGTGACAACCCAATTACTTTCTGGGAAAGAAAAACTCATGTTGTGGATCTCCGTACATTAATAATTTCAATGAGCGTGACATTCCTACTAAAGCTCATCCTTGTAAGATGAACGAGCACTACCTTGCTTTATGCAAAGAAGAATTATTGATTTATTAAAGAAAGAATAATTCGGCAATCCTCTTTGGGTTGATTCTACGTTACTTAATTTAATGTAAAAGGAAAGAGGAGACCAATGACTTAATTAATTACAAGCTAAACAAAGTTTTAAAATGGATCGATATCCAATTCCTAATAAAAGGATTTATTAAATAGATTGCATAATGCAAAAATATTTTCCAAATTTGATTTAAAATCGGATATTGGATAGATAAAAGAATCGATCGCTATAAAATTATATTTATTTGACTTTGGACATTAATGGAACGTAATGCCCTTTGGTTTAAAAAATGCACCTTCAATTTCAAAGATATCATGAATAATATATTTAAAGATTATTTTAAATATATTTTATATTGATGATGTTCTGTGTTCTCAAATACTATTGATGAACACTTCAACCATCTAAAACATTTAAATGGTTAATTTTAAAAAATGGGTTAGTTATTTCAGAGCCAAAAAAATCAAATTATTTCAAACTGAAATAAGATTTTCCATAATATATCCAATGCTTCTATTATACCAATAAGTATTGAATTTAACAAATTTGATATCATTTTAGATAAAACCACTACATGCTCTTTCTCAATTATGTATTTATCAAAATCTGCCAAAGATGGCCCCACTCTTGAGATTAAAAAAGAATCCCCACCATAATTGATTCATTAAAAATTAAAAAATTAAAGTTCAAAATCTTCCATGTCTTAATCCACTAGTTTCAAAATTGTTGAAACCGATGCCTCGATAATTATGGAGGTATCTAAAGCAACGAAAGAATTCTAAAGAAGAATTAGCTTATTTTAGATGGAATCCTACTCAAAAAAGTATTCCATTATCAAAAAAGAAATGCTTTTAATTAAGTGCATCTCAAAATTCAAGATGATTTACTTAATCAATTTTTCCTTCAGATTTCACCTCACCAAATACATCATTGAACAAGATGTAAAAAATTTAGTTTCAAAATAAATTTTGCATCATGGCAATCGCAGTTTCTATCTCGATTTTGAATTCATTAAAGGTAATGAAAATTCTCTTCATTTTCTAACCCGTGAATTCTTGCAGGACGATCGTGGTGGATCACCCGCATGGAAGAATGACCCTTAATCAAGAGGCAACTCTTTCATGGAGGTCATGGCCGCTAATGGCAAAGATCAGGTCAATTCAACAATTAGCATGATCGATTTGAAAACTTATCTTTATGGTACTTCCTCTTCAACTACGGTTGAAAAGGGTGAAACCTCTCAAAGGCAACATCATCCCTAAAAGATGTCGACAAGAACTTATTTCTCTAAAGAAATAAAATAGAATATTATTGAAATTAATCCTCTCGATTATTCAATAAATAATCGCCTTATTTGAAAGATATTTGGGAAACAATCTTTCCCATTTGAATCTAATCTCTCCAGAGAAAATTATGAAAAAATCTTAATACAATTAAAATGTGTTGAGATTAACCATATTCGTGATTAGACGAACCATACTATTTTGTATAACAAATACGTTATACAAAAAATCTTTCATCAAAGTGAATGGGGTCTGACTCCATTCCAAGAGAAAAATATATTTTTATCCTCCACTAATTTACAGTATAAAATTGGTATAAATTATTGGTGTTATGTTTAAGCTATGATGAAAGCCTTTTTCCTTCTCAATGAAAAGTGAAGGCATTCATGGATGTTCATTATGAACAAAGATATTCTCAACAGAACTTCCAAAGATGGTTCTTCGATGGTGGAACTATTTTGCGTAATTAAATATTCTTCCGATCCAATCAAAGAAGTCTTTAATGATTGGATGGAAGCTGCCCTCAAAATGAGGGCTATTAATCCCAAAAATGATCAAGGGCAAAATCTCACCCATTTCTTCGATTGCCAAATCCCATGGATTTGGAGTCGAACGTTATTCTTGGAAAGGACCCCTTTAATCAAGGTCCTTCAAAGACTTTTAAAATGTTGGAATTCAATTAGCATTGAGGATAAGCTCAAGCAAATTAAAGCTATCATTATTAAAGCTTATTCTAATTAACATCCTCAAAAAACTAGATTTTGAGTTATCTATGATGATGTACTAAAGCATCAAAAGACGTATCCTCCGGAACGAAGTTCAACATAAGGAACGCCTCAATAAAATTTACGAGAATCAACTCGCCAAGGTGTTTAATCATCATATCTACATCTGTGATAGCAAATCTTCCGACGGTCGACGTGGAATCCAGGAAAATTAAATTTCCAGCCCTACAACTAAATTATTGCTTCCACTTTACCTTTACAGCGCAAAAGGAAAGTATCATTATTATCTCCACTAGACCCGCTTTACTTTACAGCTCAAAAATGGATGACATTATCTCCACCAGCAGGGAATCTACTTTACAACTCATAAAGCATTCCCACCAGATGAAATAATGCTACTTTATTAAAACCACATTATCCTTCTACAAAGAATTATTTTAATAATTGTACCTTTGCTTAATGTCTAAGAAAGTTTTCTTCCACTTCTATATCGAGGCTTTGTCTTTGTAAATGTGCTCGCTTTCCTTTCTCCTCTTCTCTGCTATTCTCCTCTTGTACTCTCCTTAGTTCTTCCTGCCTCCACTATCATCGTGTAAGTTCTTTTTAAGTTTTAATAAATAAGTGTTTTATATATCCTGGTATAAGTTTGGTATCAGAACCATGATGCGATGTTAGAAGTTTTCTTTGACCACTTACTGGATTAACTACTGCTCTAAGTTCATGTATGTATTCCATCTTCAAATGGTCGTAAATCCCTACCATATGGGTAAATCTTATTTTGAATGTCTGAATCTTGCTCAAAGTTAACGTTAGTTTAACTTATTATGTGTCTGATGAAGACTACCCCTCATCATCTTCCCTCTCCTCCCTCTATGGCATCTTCTTTGTCTAACGTTCTAATCTAACTTGAAGAAATAATAATTTAATCCTCAAAAATGGCGAGTTCCTTGAATGAAGAAGATCTAAATAGATGGTTCTCCCCAAAATTGATAAAATTATTATTTATCAATTTAAAACTTTAATTTTAAGGAAAATCTTTGTGACGTAGAGCAATTATCGTAGATCAAATGGACAAAACCATTTATCTACTAACATTCAAAGATCTGCATAAATATATGCAAGACTTCAAATATATTCACATGGGATGATTGACTCTTTAAAAAACTCTAAATAGATGGTCTCTCCCCAAAATTGATAAAACTATTATTTATCAATTTGGAACTTTTGATTTAAAAAAAAAATTTCAGTGAAAACTGTAGAACAAACTATTACTATAGATCAAATGAACAAAACCATTTATCTACTAACATTCAAAGATCTGCATAAATATATGGAAGACTTCAAATATATTCACATAGGGATGATTCAGATAGCCTTTAAACCCTTAACTCTTAAAGGATTAAATACTTCTATTTTAGCCAACCTAAGAGATGGTAGATACATCCACTGGGCTCAATCCTTAATGAGTGTTGTTGAAACTAGCCACGCCTTATTTCAACATATTTCCAATTTAAGTTTATCTCTTCGATATAAATCTTTTGAAGCTTTAAAATTACATTTACGCTTTATGGTTATGATTTCCTTCGGTTTTGAAACTATTGCTTTAATTTTCAATCCACTTGAGTTTTAAATACCATAAATTTTAGAGTTTAAAAGTCTTTCAACCACAACTAACTACTATGATCAAAACAAATCAGAAGCATCTTATATTGCTATTAACAAAGTGATTAAATGGAATGAGATGGTATTTCCAGAATCATGGACTATACCATCTGCGGTCACACCAAAACCGTCCATCCATCAAGATATTGATCAGATAATTCAAATGGCTGATGGCGATGTTGAAGTCTGATTCAACCCTCATCGATCTATCACACTTCCTAAGGTTTCTATCCCTTTTGAAACCTCAGTGAAGTCTAGATCAGATGGTTCTCAAACTCCTGAACCATCAATCGAGGCACTTCGCCTAAACAAAAATCATATTTATTATCCAGTGAGAGAAAATTAATCTCCCACTCTATCTGAAATGAATTTTAGTCTTAATGAGCTACACAATAGGTTCTAAGACTAGAAGTTGTCAAGGAATACTAAACAAGTATGACAACTTTGTACCGGTATATAAGTTTTACTAAAACCAACATCTCAAGAAAATGATTTATATTTTGAGAAAATGAGAGAAATAATAGTCAAGAAAGAACTATTCCTTTCACTTGCTTTATACTATGCTCACCGCTCAAGTTGCTATTTTGACTATCAAAAAATGGCAAATGGAGCAAGGCAAAATTATTGAAGCATCTTATCCTCCATCAGTTACAAAAATGGTGGATGATAAACCTTCAGAATTAGCAGCTTTGAAAAAATAAGTTCTGATCCATAAATTCTAAAGGAATTTATTACCGTAATTAAATAACTTAATTATAGTAATAATATACTTCAAATAATCGATGATCATCATTTTAGCCTATAGTCTAAAATCGATCAGATACTTAAACAAAAGGTTTCAAGCCCTGAAACTAGCAAAGCTTCAGAGAAAGCTTCTACTAGTATAAATCTATTTGTGAAACCTTTTATCCAACCACCTCCTAAACTAACTCTTAAGTTAAGACCCTATTCTGAAGACATTCAGAATTTGATTCTAAATTTAAGAGAAAAGTATGTAGGAGCTCTTAAAGATATCAGCCAATCGGATGAAGATTCAAATGAATCGTCAACCGAAACTAATACTGATGAACAAAGTAATGTTGAAAAAATTTAAAACTTTTTTCAAGAATTACAAGATCCTCATCCTCCTTTTGATATCCAAAAACTTTCTTATCCCAAGAAAAATTTGAAAAAATATTATTATAAAAAACCAACACCTCCTGATTTATTATTTGAGAAAGATACTCATTTCAAAGAAATTCTATGATGGAGATTTTTGTATGAATGGAATATCGATGGATTTAACATCAAATCATTCATACCCTTCATCGATATTTTATGTTCGCTATGCTCAATCTATTATCAAGCAAAGAAAACCTCACATTATCGCTCGAGCCATCATTTCAGGATTCTCTGGAACTATGAAAAGATGGTTGGATAATTTTCTCACGTCTCAAAAGAAGACCTTAGTGAAATTTACTTAAGTACTAAGGATCTTCAAAAGAAGAAACCTAATAAAAAATTCGCCTATAATCTTCTTCAAATAATTATAAATCATTTTACCGGATCCATTGGAGAAAAAAAACTCGCCCTTACTTCAAAAATTAAGATGTCCATCCTTAACTCATTTTGACGGTACAAGGATATTTTTTCTATCATGCTTATCACTTTATGATGCAATAGCCTTCACCGAAACAAAATTCATTGAAGGCCTTCCTAATCTATTTGCTAAAAAGGTTAAGGTTTATCTTCGTCTCTATGATGGAACCATCCATATAAAACCCTAACATATGGAAATCTTATTTTTGCATGTATTAAAACTGGATTAGCTATCTGCTTCCGATCTTAAATTAAAAGATCAAATGAAAAGAGAACGCCTACTGAAATAAAAAACACAAATTCACTGATACCAAACTAACACCAGGATATATAAAACACTTATTTATTAAAACTTAAAAAGAACTTACATGATGACAAGAGTGAAAAGCGTAAAGAACCAAGGAGAATAAGAAGAGAATAGAAGAGGAGAAGGAAAAAGCACACTTACAACAGAGGCCCTATATAAGTGGATAAAAAAAACTTTGCTTGACATTAAGCAAAATAAATATATTACAAAATAACATCCATAATGGAGTCATAAGGCTACTGAGGTGGAGTAGCATTATTTCATCTGGGAATGCTTATGAGTTGTAAAGTAGATCTCGGAGATAATGTCATCCGCTTAAGTGTAAGCAAAGTTGGAGATAATAATGATACTTTCTTTGAAGAAAGGCAAAGTGGAAGCAATAATTTATTTTAAAAAAAGTCGAATCCATTTAATTTTCTCCAAAGGATTCCACGTCAATAATTGAGGATTACGCTATCGCATTTAGATAGTGATTAAACACCTTGGTGAGTTGATTCTCATTTTTTGAGACGTCTTATGTTGAACTTCGTTCTCATGAGGTAACGCCTTTTTAATACTCTAAAGTACATCATCAAGATAACTCTCAAGTGAGTTTTGAGGAACTATTAGTTCAAAATAAGCTTTAATTTGCTTGAGCTTATCCTCAACGCTAATCAATTCCACCATTTTAAAAGAACCGCTTTGACACATTAAAAAAGTTTTTTCCAAGAATAACATTCTAGCTCCAAATCTATGATTTGGTAATGAAAGAAGTGGGTGAGATTTTGCCCTCGATCATCTTCGGATTAATCGCCTCATTTTAGCTTCCATCCATTCAAGAAAGACTTCTTTGACGGATCAAGAATATTTAATTTCGCTCAAAATAGTTCCACCATCGAACCATCGAAGTTCTCTCATTGAGAATATCTTTGTTCATAATGAACATCCATGAATGCCTTCATTTTTGTTGAGAAGAAGGCTTTCATCATAAATAACATAACACCAATAATTTACGAATGTTGTAATCAGAAATTAGTGGAGGATAAAAAATATATTTTTCTCGAATGGAGTTACCCCATTCACTTTGATGAAAGATTTTTTGTATAATGTATTATATATAAAATAGTATATTCCTAATCACAAACATGGTTAATCTCAATACATTTTAATTGTATTAAGATTTTTTATAATTTTCTCTGGAGATTAGATTCAAATGGGAAAGGATTGTTTCAAATATCTTTCAAATAAGTCTCATAGATTATTTATTGAATAATCGAGGGATTAATTTCAATAATATTCTATTTTATTTCTTTAGAGAAATAAACAGTTCTCTATAAACTACATCTTTGGGATGGTGTTGCCTTTTGAAAGTTTTCACCCTTTTCAACCATATGAAGAGGAAGTACCATAAAGATAGTTTTAAATCGATCAATATCAATCGAATTGATCTGCCATTAGAAGACCGCTAATTTCCCTGAAGAGTTGCCTCCTCGACAAGAGGATGCATCCTTCCATGCGTGATCCACCGACGCCCTATAAGAAAAATGGTTAAAATCGTGAAGAGAATTTTCATTACATTTAATGAAATGTCAAAATCAAAGATGAGTCAAGGATACATGATGCAAAAATTTGTTTTGAAACTAAATTTTTTACATCTTGTTCAATGATGTATTTGACTGAGGAATAGTCAATATGAAAGAGAAAATACTGATTAAGTAAATCATCTTAGAATTTTGAGATGCACTTAATTACTGAAAGTATTTCTTTTTGATAATAGAATATTTTTGCTGAGTAGGATTCCACTACCATAAACAAAGCGAACTAATTCTTCTTTAGAATTCTTTCCCGCTAGATACCCATACCTTATTGCATCGATTTCAACAATTTTAAAATTAGTGGGGTCCACAAGATTAAGACATGAAAGATTTTGAACCATTTGTTTAATTTTGCACTACCATGTATGAATATCGACTGGGATTCTTTTTAATCTAAAGAGTGGGCATCTTTAGATTGATAAATCATACATAATTGAGCTCCTAAGAACCGTCAGAATGGTTTTATCTAAAATGATATTAAAATTTGTTAAGAATTCAATACTTCTATTAATTGGTATAATAGAAGCATTAGATATATTATGGCCTAAAAATCTTATTTCATTTTAAAATAATTTAATTTTTGGCTCTGAAATAACTAACCCATTTTTTATTATTAACCATTTAAATGTTCTTAATGTCAAGTGTTCACAATAGTTTGAGAACACAAGAACAACATCAATATAAAAAAAATATATTTAAAATAATCTTTAAATATATTATTCATGATATGCTAAAATTTTGAAGGTGCATTTTTAAGCCAAATGACATTACATTCCATTCGTAATGAAAGTTAGTAAATGATTTCTAATGACCGATTTTTTATCCTGACCGCCAATATCATTTTAAATCAAATTTGGAAAATATTTTTGCATTATGCAATCTATTTAATAAATCCCTTTTATTGGGAATTGGATATCGATCCATTTTACTTTTAATATTGTAATTAATTACAAGTATCCTCTCTTCTTGCCAAATTCATAACATGAATGCGATACCCAGGAGTAGGATCTAATTATTCTTTTCTTTAATAAGTTAGCAATTTCATCCTGCATAAAAGCAATGTAGTTCGTTCATCCGACAGGAGCCTTAGTAAATGTCTTGTTCATTGAAATTATCAATGTACCGGAGATCCACAACATGAGTTTTTTCCCGTAAAGAATATTGTCACCACAGACTTCTTGAATTCTCAAGACAAGTTTGAATTTTTTCTTTTATTTTGGGAAGAAATTTGCTTAATTAAAGTAGAAATTTCTTCTTGAAATAATTTATATGTGAGACTTATTATTAAGCCTATTTATTTCATTTATAATAATTTCTTTAGGATTGGTGATAAATGGAACGTAGTTTCTTTGTTCTATAAAGAACATTGAATTCCAGTGCCATCAATCCTGGAGATAGGCATTATTTTAAGAAGAAAAAGAGTTCCCAAAATAATGTGTTGTGTTAAATTTTTGACTAAAATAAAAGGCATTTGAATACAAACATCATCCACTATCAACAAGAGTAGTTAAATTAAGAAAAATAAATTCTTTATAATTAATTATGAAAATATACCATTTCGGTATATTGCCTTTTAAATATTTTGTAAGAAACGATTCTTAGAATCTATATTTTCAAATGAATTGCATCTTTTGATTTATTTTAAGATCCATCAACGATCATTCATTTGTTCTCGCCGCCTTTAATTTGTCAACCTCTAATTTCAATTTTTTAATTCAATATTTAGCTAAAAGAAGTCAATTAGAATGATAAACTTGCCTATTTTTTCTTAAATACTTCAGATAAGGAATATATAGGAGGCTTGTAATTAAAATTTTCTAATTTATCTTTCTTTTTATCATTAAGAAGATCAATAATTTTGTCATGAGTTGAATCTTCAACAACTTGTATTAAAAGTTTAATTGATTGGTTCTTTTGCTCGGTGAGTGTAAAACCACCATATATTATATTTTATAATAATCTATCTGTGTGACTTGCAAAGCTTAGATTTGTCAAATTAATCTCGATGAAGATGAAGATGAAATATGATTCGAACTTCTTCTCGATTCAAAATCGGGATGTAAGGTAATTTTCATCAGGGTTTGTTTTAACCCGTCATCAATTTGAAGTTCATTTAACTTCTTCTTAACTGTGCATCTGTTCGCATAATGACCTGTACGGCCACATCTGTAACATTTTATTTCTCTTACCTCTTTGGTTTTAGAACCAGAGGGATGAGAGTGCCTATATTTATGCGTGAATTTGTCACATTTTTATGACATGTTTTTTCACGCTTTAGGAAAATGTATTTTATTTTTCCCTTATGTTTGGAAGATAAAGGACGTACCCGAGGATCACAATTGAATTGCTCACACTCAAGTCGCTGCCAAGTAGACTTCTCTTTCATTTGATCTTTTAATTTAAGATCGAGCAAATAGCTAATCCTTTAGTTTAATACGTAAATAAGGTTTCCATATGTTAGGTTTCATATGGGATGGTTCCATCGAGAGAAAGAGAAACCTTAACCTTTTCAAAGAAATAGATTGAAGGCCTCAATGAATTTTATTTCCGGAAGGCTAACATCAGGCCATAACACGAAAAATATCTTTATACCATCAAAAATGGGTTAAGGATGGACATCTTAATTTTTGGAGTAAGGAGCGAGTTTTTTCTCCTTGATATCCAATGAATCTAGTAAAATGATCTATAATTGTTTAGAAGAAGATTATAATTTTCATTATGTTTTGTTGTTCTTTTGGAAGATCCTTAAGACTAAGTCAATTTCTCTAAGGAGGTCTTCCTTTGAGGAACAATGAGAGAAAATTATCCCACCATCCTTTCGTGAGTTCAAAGAATCCCAAATGATGGCTGACAATGTGAGGTTTTGCTTGATGTCTTGAACAATAAGAATAACATAAGAATACGATGAAGGGTATGAATGATTTGATGTTCAGACAATCCATCAATATTCCATCCATATAAAGAATCTCCATCATAATAATTTCCTACGAAATGAGTATCTTCCTCAAATAATAAATCAGGAAGTTTTGATTTTTTATAATAATGTTTTTCCAAATTTTTCTTGGGATAAGAAAATTTTTGGATATCAAAAGGAGGATGAGGATCTTGTAATTCTTGAAAAAGGTTTTGAATTTTTTCAACATTACTTTGTTGATCAATATCAGTTTCAATTAACGATTCATTTGAATCTTCATCCGATTGGCCGATATCTTCAAGAGCTCCTACATACTTTTCTCTTAAATTTAGCATCAAATGTCTTTAAGAGGGTCCTAACTTAAGAGTCGCTTTAGAGGTGATTGGATAAAAGGTTTCACAAAAAGTAGGCTTTCTCCTCAAGCTTTGATAGTTTTGTGGCTTGAAACCTTTTGTTTAAGCATTTGATCGAGACTCTAGCTAAAAAAAGATGATCACGACATTTGAAGTATACTATTACTATAATTAAGTTGTTTAATTACGGTAATAAATTCATTTAGAATTTGTGGATCAAAACTTATTTTTCCGAAGGCCGCTAATTCTAAAGGTTTATCATCCACCATTTTTGCAACTGATGGAGGATAAGATGCTTCAATAATTTTGCCTTGCTTCGTTTGCCATTTTTTGGTAGTCAAAATAGCAACTTGAGTGGATTGAGCATAGTAACTACAAAACCAAGCGGCGAAAGGAATAATTGCTTTGGCTTGACTATATCTTTCTCTCATTTTTTCGAAATATAAATCATTTCTTTCGAGACGTTGGTTTTTAGAAGTAAAACTTCTATACCATGTACGAAAATTATCATACTTAGTCTGGAAATATTCCTTCGTAACAACTTCTAGTCTTAGAACCTATCAGTAGCTCATTAAGACTAAAATTCATTTCGATGGAGGGAGATTGATTTTCTCTCATTGGAAGATAAATATGATTGCTTGTTTGACCGATGGTTCAGGAGTTTGAGAACCATCCGATCTAGACTTCACTGAGGTTTCAGAAGAGATAGAAACCCTAGGAAGTGTGATTGATCGACGAGGGTTGAATCTGACTTCAACATCGCCATCAGCCATTTGAATTATCTGATCAATATCTTGATTGATGGACGGTTTTGGTGTGACCGCAGATGGTATGGTCCATGATTTTGGAATTACCACCTTATTCCATTTAATCACTCTGTTAGTAGCAATATGAGATGCTAATAGATTTATTTCGATAAGAGTAGTTCGTTCGGCTGGTTGAACAACTTTTTAAACTCTAGGATTTAGGGTATTTAAAACTCTAAAGGGGATTCTAAAAAATTAAAGCAATCGCTTCGTAACCGTGAAGGAAATTGTAACCATAAAGTTGTAGAGGTAATTTTAAAGCTTCAAAAAGATTTATATCAGAAAGAGATAAACTAAAATTAGGAAATGTGTTGAAATATATCGGCCTATGACAGAGGCTAGATTCAACAACACTCATTAGGATTGAGCTTGGAGACATCATCATCTCTAGCTAAAATAGAAGCATTTAATCCTTTAAGAGTTAAGGGTTTAAAGGCTATATGAATCATCCCTATGTGAATATATTTGAAGTCTTGCATATATTTATGAAGATTTTCGAACGTTAGTAGATAAATGGTTTTGTCCATTTGATCTACAGTAATGGTTTAAGATTTTCCCTTAAAATCGAAAGTTTCAAATTGATAAATAATAGTTTTATCAATTTTGGGGAGAGACCATCTATTTAGATCTTTTTCATTCAAGGGGAACTTTGTTATTTCAGAGTTTTTGATTAAATTATTATTCCTTCTAATCGTTAAATTAGAAGTTATGTCACACAAAGACGAAGATGCCATTGAGAGGGGAGGAGAGAGGAAGACGATGAAAGGGGTAGTCTTCATCTGAACACATAATAAGGATTAAACTAACCTAGTTCGTAACTTCCAACTGAACAGTATTCCAGACAGTCAACAAAAACAGGATTTACAATGCATATCCACAGGGATTTACGACCATTTGCGATGAAGACGGAATACAGACATTAGAAGTTAGAATAGAGTAAAGGTTAATCTACAGTAAGTGGTCAAAGGAAGAAAACTTCTAACATCCTTCCCCCTCCCAAGGGATCACCCCATCATAGCTCTGATACCAAACTTACACTTTCTAATATATATATATATATATATATATATATATATATATATATATATATATATATATATATCTTGCCCATTTTAATATAAAGAAATAAATTAACTTTAATCGTACTGTTTAGTTAATCTCTAAAGTGTTTGGTGGTTTATAAAGAGAGAGATAAAATTATTCTATTTATTCCAAATAATCCTATTTAATTGCACTGAGAATAATTGAAGAATAAATAAATAAATAAGAATTTTAAATTAGGCTAAGTAATGTAAAAGAAATATTCTACTGCGGAGAAGTGTCTAAGTGAATAACATATGTTATTTTTATATTTGTTTCTACACTTTCCTTTCAATATGTAGGAAAGTAAGAAGATTCTTTTTTTTTAAATGATATTAGATAAATTAGAATAAAATTAATCTCATGCAAAAGAATAAATTATCTGATCTTCAAAGAAAAGTAGTCACATATGATGGAGACAATTAGTTGACCAATTAGAGAATATTAGAGAGAAATAAATTTTTTATTTTTTTGAAGAAATGAATATTAAGAAATAAATTGATGTAGTTGAGATTAAGGATTAGTTTGCGACAGTTACAGCTGTATGAAAAGTAGTGGAGTCAAAGAAGACATATATCTTTTATTTTTATTTTACAACTGTAGTTTTCTGACATCCATCGCAAGTAGAAAGATAAGTTTGAAAAATACAATTTTTTTATCACAGATTCTTTAAAATACAGCCAAAACACTATTTTTAAAGACAAAATAGTGTATTTTCACACCACACACAAATGCATTCTTAATACTCAAAATTTCATCTATAATATATTAGATCTAGTATTTACATTTTTTACTTTTTATATAATTTATGAATTCATTTACAAATTTTTTATTCATTATTATATATAATCAAATAATCAAAACTTTTATATTATTTTATGTTAAATAAACGTAAATATCTGATTCTGTTAAACATAACTATTTTTAAATTGTTCTTTTCTATTTTATTTTTAATATACCCATTTTTGTTATTCTCACTTTAATAGTTAATGCAAAATCAACTTAATTATAATTATATAAATTTATTTTTATATATTTATTTATCCAGTTGATATCATTGTTATCATAATTTATAATATTTTTAAATGTTAAATCTATTTATACACGCAAGTGTTTAATGCTTCAAAAGCTATTTATATCATAAGGTGTTGTTGTCAGAAAGGATTTGTGATTCATTGATTTAAAAAATAAGAGTATACAAACACGTTGACTTATCTTTTTAGATGTTAAAAATGGGGAAAAATCAAAATATTTTGACCATTTTTTATCAAAAATTCTAAATATGAGAGAAACTCAATGGCGCTTAAAGTGATCTAATCTAAGTTCAAATAGGCTCATATCAATCACTTATAATTAAATAGAGTGTCTCAACACGACAAATATAATGAGCAGACGATCACTCAGTTCTGCTATCACTATTAATATGCTCAAATATTCAAAAGTAAATCACTTTGAATTGTCAAATTTAGTGCTATGAATTTTAGTTATATTTACATGAAATGCTACTTTCAAAATTTATAAATAGGCTCTACTATCTGCACATCAATATACAACTATTGGTAACATTGACTTATATCATTGTTTAAAAGGTCAAAGAGCGTTGATTATATTAAAGTCAATGCCCGCAAACTTTATCAAAATCATCATAATAATATTGATATTAATGATTGCTTATATATTTGATGCATGTTATTACTTATAAGATTTATGAATGCTATAGCCTATAAAGTTGATGCTCGTAAACATTTTGATCTTAACACTAGGATTATATTAGACTTCTTTATTTATAACCTCCTCTCTCCTTAGAAGAGAATGATTGAGCAAATCATAATATAACATATTGAATATAATTTTAATATTTAAGGCTCCTCAACCTTTTATTATGAAATATATTAAAATGCATTCTCTATAATATATATATATATATATATATATATATATATATATATTATCAACATTTTTTTTATTTACTTGAACATATATTCTTTTTAATTATCAAAATGTACTGATAAAATTATTTCAGTTTAATCAAATCATATATTTCTCTCATTTTTTAAAATTTTAAATTAACAATTCTTATCGCTTTCAATTCTTTTATCTGCATGTCTTAAAAATCTTCATAAAAGTTTAAAAATTAAGCACCTATTTACCGCTATGAACATTTTAAATTGTAATAAAGATATATCGATATGAACGCAGAATTCTCTGACATTTAAATATAATAAGATATCATTTGTTTAAATTCATTCTAATTATAATTAAATCAATATTTGACGAATTTTTCTTAAAACTAATAAACATCAGTACGAACATAAATTGAGCCAATTTTAACTCCACTTTCCAACAAAAAAAAATTAAGAAAAGACATGAAAAAGAATTAATGAAGTTTAATATCTCAAAACAAAATTTACAGCTAAAAAAACATTTCATTTGAATTGAATAATGACTAATAAGGCAGGCTACATCCTCAATTTTTTTGTTTTGTTTTGTTTTGTTTTTGTTTTTTTGGTGGTGGGAGGTTGAAGAAGAAGAAGAAGAAGAAGAAGAAGACGAGAACTGACTCTACTGCAAGAAGATCCTCAAGCAGCACACCAGATTCACGGTTCTAAAATTATATACAAACTCTATATCAACCATCGCCGTCTGTCTTCAAAACGAAGGCAAGCTTGAAAGGGCGAGAGTCTTCGGCGATTCAAAACTCAAAAATTGTAATCTTGGTATGAAAAATCAACCACCGGGATCTGGAAATCCCCCAAATTTAAGTCCGAGTACCAATCATAATCCTCCTTGATCGCCGGAGTAGCCGCCACCTGCATCTCCAGACCGAATCCCGCATCCCTAAATTCATCGAAATCCGGTAGCTCAATCCCCGATTCCGGCGTCATCAAGCTCTCAGACCCCGCATCCTCGCTCTCCTCGATCGAATTCGTCGCCATCTTCCCCCAATTATTCTTCTTGTTATACAATCGACAAAGCACCCAATCATCCAGCTGCAATAAAAAAAAAAAATTCAGGTTTAATGATTCCCGAAATTAAAAACCCCAATTTTCGATCTTCGATCTTCGCTAACTTACCCTTAAGCTCCCGTTTCCCTTCGCGCTTCGATTGACATCAGCAAGTCGATACTCATGCATGATCCAATCCGTCTTTCTTCCCTTCGGCGCCTTCCCGTCGTAAAAGACAAGAGCTTTCTTGATGCCAACCGCCCTGCTACTCCCCGCCGGTGCCACTGGCTTGTCAGCGCCGGTGGCCTTCCAGTATCCACGCCCGGCGGCGCGATTAGGCCGAGACCCGTTGGGATATTTACGATCCCGCGGTGTGAAGAAATACCACTCCTTCGTCCCGAACATCGCCATATCTGCTAATTAAGATCAAACCTGCTTAAAAATCTCTGCTTTTCTGAAAGAGATACGCAGACAAAGTGTTCGACGGAAGTACCTGGAAGATCCCAAGGTTCATACTTGTACAAATCGACCTCGGCGATGATCGGAACAGGAAGACGCTGATGCGCCGCTTTCCGGCAAAGGTAGTGGACGACGAGCTCCTCGTCAGTGGGGTGGAAGCGGAATCCCGGAGGTAAGTTGAGCTCTGCTTCGGCGTCTCTTGACCTTCCCATCTCTGCGAACCGTAAAGGTCTCCGCTTTGAGAAGATAGCTTGAGATCTATGCGGAGGAGGAGAGGGAGAGAAGTGATATATAAATGAGTGAAAGAGTTTCGGAGGAGACAGGAAGCTTCCAGCCGCGCGGCGGAGCGGGAGGGCTTGGACTCGCGTGGAGGAGAATGGAGTCAAGAAATTCAAAAGAGAGGGCATCATCTGGCACCGTGGGTTTTTGTTCTTTCGAGATGATTCGCTGTGCAGTGACGTCACCGCTTACATCCCCTCTTGTAATTTCGCACGTGGTAGTTTCGGCGCCGACGTGAGAATTGGGTGGACCGCCAGCTGATAAATTCAAGGACTTTTTTAAAGGAGACGCGATAATTATAAAGTAGCTTTAGTTTATGATCTAAAATATATACAATTTTATTGAATTTTTAAAATAAATTATATATATATATATATTAAAATATATTTTTTAGAAATATTTCAGCCGTAATTAGTGTTGTTATATTATTATTATTATCATGACACTGAAAATTCTACTAGTCGAAGCACGAATCTTCATGTCAAAAATAAGTTGAACCTCAATTGAAACTAGTCGTTATCAAAACACTTAAAATATCCTTGAAAATTTTGGGATATCAGTTAAATCCATAAATAGCTCTTAAGCATGGAGTGTTTATAGTCAAATCGAGTGTCTTGACGAGAATCCAAAGCCTCAAGATCTCATAATTCTGACTTCGTTTGAGCATTCAAATACTTAAAATACATCAAATGATCAAAGGAATCATTCTGAGCCGTCCGATAAAGTGGAGTGGTTCGGATTTTACATGCATTTACAGATACGCCAATATATAAATAGCCCATTATTCCTCATATATGACAGAAGAGAGGAGAGAGCTCTAAAGTTTCAAGATCATCTCAATGCGGTACCACTCGACGCCAACCACCGCCACGCCGCGATCGCTGCCAATCTCGGTCCATCACATTGACCTCGATCGATGTTCATCATCTCGCTACTAACAATCATACACGAATACAACATACATACTGTTGTTCTCTTATACATTCTGTAATCCCGTTATCGGGAAGATTTTGTACTCTAAAACAGATACATAGTGGAAGATTTTATTGGATAGTCGATTTTTCCCTCTTTTCAAGTTTTCACGTAAAATTTGAGTTTTTCACTTTTTACATACCTGGTGTGCTAGATTTCACAACAAAACTAGGTGTAAACTTTCACTCTACCGAATTGATTTTCTCACACAAAAGCTGACATGGAAAAGAACCCTCAATAATAATTTTGTGAACACTGATCATGGCCAATAGCAATACTGAATAACGAGCCTCCCTCTAACTTCCGCTCTAAACCAACCTTGAACCAAGGATGCCAAGCTTCTACCTCACTTTCCTCTGATAGGCGTGATCATGTCGGTGAAGGCGAGAATCTTTTAGAAGATCGTGCCAATGGAAGAGTCTCAAAATGAGATGATCCGACTTTTAGAACACAATACTATCACAAAACACATCTCCCCAAGATCGAATGTTAGTGGGAGGTCAAAATGCTAATCTGACATCAAGTTCCTCCGTAGACCGTGATGTTGATCTCCTCTGACAGTATATTCATCCATCACGTACTCAATCGCTAATCCACCAATTATTGCTGGTAGCTTGGCACATTCTCGTACTGTTGACTCCACTCATCATGTTATATGTGCAGAATTACGACGCTTAATGCAAGACGAATTTCATCTTGAAGACATAAATCATCCTCTCCCTTACCGCGGCTATGAGGAGTCCTCACCTTTAGCTGAAGCTATTCTTCAACATCCTATTCCCGTAGGTTTCAAGCTTCCGAGCATTGATTCCTATGATGGGGCAATCACCCATATGAACATATTGACCACATACATCATGAGCTCCAATGACATACTGCTTTGTCTTTTCCGCTCTCAAAGTGGCAAGCCGACTTGGTTCTACTCCCTCCCAAGGGAATCCATCCATACCTTTGACGAACTCGCCAAGATTTTTGTAGAACAGTTCATTGCAAACTGGAGGATCATTAAAGATTCCTCCCATCTCTCTAGCATTCGTAAAAATGAGAGTGAATTACTTAAAGAATACTTCTAGAGATTCTCCTCAGAAGCTCGCCAAATACCTGGGGTAGACCCTGAATTACTTAGAGGAGTTTTTCTTGGAGGGCTCCGTCTTGGGCCTTTCTACTCGTCACTAATGCAAGATACGGTCCGCTCATATGGTGACTTGGTTTACCGTGTGGAAGCGCAAATTTTTGCTGATGAGGCTATTAATGCCCACCGAAAATAACTTGAAAAATCCACAGGAAAATATAAGAGTGCTCTAGGAAACACAGATCAACAATCCCATCAGAACAAGCAACAATGCAGTCATGATATCCCTTAATGGCCCTCGCATCAACAACGCGAACCACGACTGGAATATAAGCCGATGAACACATTTCGTGTTAACGTCTTATTGGCTATTCAAGATGAAGAGACCATCAAGTGGCTACATCCATCAAACCAAATTCAAGAAATCAAGAACAATATTGTCACTTCCATTGAAGTCGGACATACTAATGCAAACAACTTAAAGAAGAAATTGAGAGGCTCATTCAACAGGGATATCTACGTTAATTTGTGCAAAACCAACCAGCTCAAGCAAACATAACTCCAACTGGGGGGGCAATCGGTATAATCATCACAGAAACAACATAATAACTGCCAAATAGTTGGAGAAATTGAAATGATTGGAAGTGGGCCACTACTATCTAATCAAGTTTTCATCTCCACCTTTGAAGAGTTGGAGTTAAAAAATCTTATATTAATCATCCCATCACTTTTAATGACTCAGACTTAGAATGAGTCCAAGTTCCGTATCAAGATCCTCTTGTCATCAGTGCGGGGATTGGTAACCTCTGTTATGTTGTTAAAAGAATTTTGATTGATAATGAGAGTTCCGTTGATGTTTTATTTTACTCAACCTTTCTTAACATGGGTTTGATTAAGGAAAAATTTCAACCCACTGCAGGACCGTTATATGGGTTTGATAATCACCCTGTATGAGTGGAGGGGACAATCACCCTTCCCGTTGTTCTCGGAGAATTTCTCAACAAGTCACTCACTCCCAATTCATAGTGGTCAAGTCAAAGATGCAATGCTATCTTTAAGACCCTCTAATCAATCTTGAGTGATGTCACCTCGGTACCTCATCTTAAGATGAAATTTCAAACTCCCATTGGGGTTGGAGTGGTGGAAAACCAACAAAGACAATCATGTTATTTCGACAAGATCAACCACACCTTCTTGGACCTTCAACATCGAGAATTTTAATCTTCAAGATAAAGAAGTATCTGATGGTTTTGCCGAAAAGACTTGCTCCCCACTTCGTATCAAATGACCAATTGTCAATGACCAAAGATCCAAAGGAAAAATCTTCCTTAAAACTTGGAACATGGAGGGTCTCAAAAGTGTTATATGTAATCTTTGTTGCATAAATATTATAGTTCTTAATTTACCACGCTTTATCTTTTTCTCTCCACCTCTTATCTTTTGTTAACTCTCTAAAAATGTATCTCGCCTCTTTGTTAAGTTATCTTGTGACAATATTGTATCAATATTATTAAAGTAATGAGTTTATGGTTTTCTCACAAGTTTATTTCTTCTTCATTTAATCCTCCCACTTGAGAAATATACAACTCACGTATCTCAATCGCATGATCAATCCCAATGGGACTTAATCGGACTTTCATACAGGTTAACGCCATCGAGCAAAACTCGACAAATAACTAGGATATGTAAAGGTCCGGTGGACTTCACGACCTCTTCCATACAGTTAACGCCATCGTAACACGACAAAAAACCTCGGATAGGTCAAAATCCTTAGCTTAATGAGACTTCTTCCATACAGCACGCCATCGTAACACCGACAAATAACCTCAAATAGGTCAAAAATCTTCAGCGAATTCAATTCGACCTCTTCCATACAAGTTAACGTCATCGAGTCACACTCTCACAAACAACCTCGGATAGGTCAAAGATCCTGCCGCCAACCCATTGCCGCCACCATCGCCATCTCCGGTGGCTATCCACTGATTTCCGATGCCACACATTTCAATTCCCGCTGCTGACCACCTTGGTTTAACCACCGTTATTACCATTACTACTGCCGCTTATCACGATGCCGACCATCGCCAATCTCCGGGTCACCATCATCGCTCATCTCATCTACGCCGCCGCCGCATCATTATCACTATATGACATTCGATCATCACCTTTAAACCCGATCGGTCCTATATGACGCCTCTTTCGAGGGAAAATTGTATTGTGTATGTGGGTATCCTTTGATCGCCCAACTGGTCCCAGAGGTCATTTGACACCTTTTTAAGAGAAACTAGAGTATCAGTATGAACTACGGGGTCTTGATCGCCTCAACCCGTCATCCGACGAGGTCACACACTTCGAGGGAAAACTAGAGCCTTGCCGTATGAACTACGGGCCTTGATCGCCTCCAAACCCGGTCGGTTCGACGAGGTTAGTTGACACCTCTTTCGAGAGAAAATTGGAGTCTTGCCGTATGAACTACGGGTCTTGATCACCTCCGAACCCGGTCGGTCTGACGAGGTTAGTTGACACCTACTTCAAGGGAAAACTGGAGTCTTACCGTATGAACTACATGTCTTGATCGCCTCCGAACCCGATCAGTCCGATGAGGTCAGTTGACACCTCTTTCGAGGAAAATTAAAGCTCCGTATGAACTGGTTTTATAGACTCTATAGGGACAAAAGGTCAAAATCCAAGAAAATTTAAAATCGCTTAAAATCAGAGAAACCGGAAAAATAGACAAAAGAAAAAATACCCTCATCGATGCGGTTTATACGCGCCTATGCAAGAAACCAATGCGCCGCGCCCGCCTGGACGCCGCTACGGGAGAGACGCGCCAGATCACGCTCACCCCCGCCAAGGCCGCTCATTTCCACACTGCTGCCGCCTCCATCCTTCATACCCACGCTGCCACCGCTCCCATGCGTCTGGACGCCTCAGAACACTGTAGAAGTGCCCAGATGGGTCCATAACCCTAAAATCTTGCTTCCGCGAGTACCCACATACATCCCCAGCCCTGCACCCGCTTCCGTGATTATAATCTTATGCTCCCATGAAGATCTGTTCTCTCAAAATGTATGATTCATGGACCCACAAATTTCATTGAAGAATTTATTATTTTCAAGTATATGGCATAAATATGTTTGGATGGTTGAGATAATGTTATCCAAAAATAAGGGGCAACTGATATGACATTGAAAATTCTACTACAAGACGAATCTTGATGTCAAAAAGTTGATCCTCAATTGAAACTAATGAGATCAAGCACTTAAAATATCCTTGGAAACTTTGGGATATCAGTTAAATCCATAAATAGCTCTTAAGCATGGAGTGTTTATAGTCAAATCGAACGTCTTGATGAGCCGAATCTAACAAGCCCAAGATCTCATAATTCTGACTTTGTTTGAGCATTCAAATACTTAAAATACATCAAATGATCAAAGGAATCATTCTGAGCCGTCCGATGAAGTGGACTGGTTCGAATTTTGCATGTATTTACAAAGGCGTCACTCCTTCAATCTATAAATAGCCCCTCATTTCTCATATGAGGGGAGCCCAAGCAAGAGAGAGGAGAGAGCTCTAAAGCTTGAAGATCCTCCAAGCACAATCGTGTCACCACTGACCCATCAACCACCGCCACGGCCTGATCCTCGCCGCCAATCTCTCGGTCCTCCATCATGACAACCTTCATCGTCGTTGTTCACCATCATCCTAACACAAGCAATCTACCACCAACGCGACTACATGTGTTGTTCTCTTCTCATACAATCAATCCCGCTATCTAAAGATTTTGTAATTTGAAACATATATAGTGGAAGATTTTATGAGCCCGTGATTTTTTTCCCTCTTTTCGAGATTTTTCACGTAAAAATTCTGGAGTTTTCTTGTTCACTCTTTAAATATCATATATGTGTGTGCTAGATTTCATAATAAAATTAAGGCATAAACTTTCACTCTACCGCAACTGATTTTATAGCACACAACAATTATAATTTTATTTTATTTCTAAATTATAATATATATGTACGTGAAAACAAACTATAATATATTTTATTTTATCATTATTATAATTTTGTCATCATCATTATTATAAACTATTATTTTTGGAATATTTTATCTATCATTATTATATACTTTATTTATTTATTATTTTCTACTATAAAAAATTGTCGCACCCGAGCATGTGTTAAACTCTTGTCATGTCCAGTAGGTATTGTATACAATATATTCTTTTATAAAATATTAATACTTCAAATATTTTGTTAAGTTAGTTAATTCATCAGTAATGCGTCACTTATAAGAAAAAAATTCACATTAATAATATGTTTGGATAATTATGATGAGTATTATAATTTTTTTTAAGAAGATTTTATATCATAGCCTTTTTATAGTTAATTATAAATTTTAAAAATACAATTAGAATGTAATTTTCAAAAGGGCTAATTTTTAAAATAAGTATGATTTAAAACATAATTAATAATTTAAGTATCTTAAAAATAAAATTTAGATATAGGTATAATCATCCATTTAATCGATTGTTTTCACGCCAATCTGTGACACTAATGCCCGTTTAATCTCCTCTCGTTGATGAGCTTTATAGTATATATAAGTCGCGTTAAATGTATCAATTTATATAACTATTTTTTAAATATTTTGTCAACTTGATTTGATTTAAGTTTTACTTTTATGTGTCATTTGATGAAAAATTTATAAATATGTATGTTTTTAATGATTTATATATATTTTTATGCTATATTTTACAAGTATTTAATTAATTAGTAAAAAAATATAATTTAAATGACTTTTTATTTAATGCCAAATTTATTTATACATAAACTGGAGTCAGTTATAAATAAGTATGTTTTTAATGATTTACATATAAGATCAAAAGTTTGTCCACATGAATAAGGATAAATATTAATATTTAGTCTAATATCTTAAATGATATATATAATATCTTGATTATTAGTGTATAAAGAGATCTATATACGCATAAATATATATATATTAAGGAAAAGTTACTCAAATTGCATGGATAATCACCTTTGAAGTTTGAAGTGGAATTATATAAGTGACTCTTATTTATTATCAAGTAAAGTTTATATATATATATATATATATATATATATATATATATATATATATATATATATATATATATATATATATATATATATATATATATATATGTGTGTGTGTGAGAGGTTAAAGAAATTTTGAGAATAATTCATGTAGTTTTACACTTTTCACAAAATCATTATTTTTCAAAAAAAATCTTCATCTTAAACAAATTTGGAATTAAGTAAAAGAATATTTAAACTATATTTATCAACTAATTAATCAAATACTTATAAAATATAGCATAAACATATATACGAGATCATTAAAATATATTTAAAAAAATTTCATCAAAATAAAATAAATTAACAAATTCATATATTTATGCAATTTAAGATAAAACATTAAGAATTTAATAAAATAGTAATCGGGGGAATGAAAGACTTTATATAAGTATAAGATTGGAAGAACTCGATGAGATAATAACCTAAATCCAACTAAGTTGCCAAAATATTTTTAAAAAATAATTACATGCCCATTTAATGCGCTTTCCATATACTATAAATCGTACTAATAGGCCACGTCGATTACGCTAAGTAAAGCGCTAATTATACCTATATCTAAATATTTTTTTAAAAGATACTTAAATTATTAATTATATTTTAAATCATACTTATTTTTAAAAATTTGTCTTTTCAAAATAGCACTTATAGTACTTTTTTATATCGCAAATACATCATAAATCTCATTTTTTTATTACTTTAATTTTTAATATGGAGCTCATGAGTAGATTCAATTAATAAATATTAATATAAACTTTATTTTAAAATATTTTCAATTTTAATAATTTAAGTATAAAATTATTAAAAATATTAAAAAAAACTTAAATATCATTCCCTTATATCTCATGAGTTATTATTAAATTTTTTTTTTCTATTTTTAAAATTTCATTATTATTTTTATCATAATAATTACTTGAATCAGAATTATTTATCTCTTCTATATTAAGTGAGCAAGCTCATAAGCCGATTCTAACTTGTAAAATAAAGTTCGAATTTGATTAATTAATCAAGTTGAAGCTAATGCTAAGAATGGAAGCTCTTCTCTACTCCTTTGCATCATTAGCCATATGATAATGATATGTGTTGATGATAATGATGATTATTATATGATAATAAGATTATCATCATATTAGATCAATCTTATATATTTTAAATATGTTCGAAAGGAACAAACTTGTATTTTATAAAAATGATAAAAAAAAATTATGCCAATAATATTATATTTTATAGAAAGTTTTAAAATCTATACATTCACTTCAATTTGCGCTCTTAATATTCAAATAAATATCTCTATAATATGAATATTAATAATGAAATCAATAAAAAAGTTGTTCTAATAAATAAGAATTTTAAAAACAACTAAAATTTTATAAGTTAAATCACATATCATTTTATCTTGAACAAAATTCTAATAAAGATTTCAAGCTAATTTATTTATTTTAAGTATTAAACTATTATTTAAGAGTTTAAATTTTTAATTAAGAATCTTAAATTTAAATTTTTACTCATATTATATATGTGAGTTTAAGAGTAAATTCTTAAAAAAAAAAAAATTTCAATTTATGCGGGCGTAGTCGAAGATGATTAGGAATACCATGCGACATATGACGTTAACTTACGATTTCGAATGAAGTCACTGCATTCGTGGTTTTGTCTTATGCGACTTCACGCACGCTGATCCTATGCAACTGTGTTCCAATAAATACTTTAGCCCAATGCTTTGTGATTCGTGCCATCATATCATCACGTTCAATTAATTACAAAAACGAAGAGATCCAACGGCGTACGATTGTTTGGAGAATTATTTTCTATTTACGTTTTCACCACTTGAGTTCCTAATTTCTTGATATCCAAGAAAAAGTAAAGCTTTCACAAAAAAAAATAAATAAATAAATAATGGTACATGCGTCAACGCGCTTTGACTGTTTATCTTGAAATATGTCATTGAAGCTTAATGAGGGGACAAAATATCAATCCTGGCCCTGAAATCTTCGAAAGGCCGCTTTACCCTTTCAGCTTTGTTGCGTATTATTATTATTTTTTCAAATTTTTATTTACTTTTTTTAATTGTGAGTTTTAATAATTGGATGAGATATTAGAAGAGAGGGAGAAGAGAACGATTTCAGGTTTACTTGAGGGTTGAATTTTGACTTCTTCTTTTTTTAAGATTTTTAAATTTATATAATATTATATAAATTTTTTTTAATATATGTAAGAAAAATCCATGTTTTGACAGTTGAGGAGCTCATCGAACAACTATTTATAACTATAAACGGTCATTCTTGTGTGATAACAGTGTGATTTAAAAAGTCAAAAAATTATTAAGTTTTAATTAATAGCTTGCTTTACAGCTGCCATTAAAAGTTTAAATAATAATTACGGCTAATCAGCATATTAGAAGTGATTAATTTGTTTGAACATTTGTGCGTCAAGTTTACGTATTCTTTTTTTGTAGATAAATATACAAATTTTTGTCATAATATCATAAAAGTCAGACACTTGTTAAACAAAATTAAATACTGATAAATTATCTGAAGTTTTATTTATCAAGGGAGTGAGGGTAGATCTATAAATAAAAGGAGATAAGAGGCCTGGCGAGAGTGAGAGGGAGGAAGCTCAAGAGAGACTTTAGGGCTCGCGAGTTCTTGAAGATCTGCAGTGAGGGTTTGTTCTTGAGTTTCAGAGGCGGTGACGACGAGGAGGAGATTGACGGACTTGAGCTCTCGGCTTGGATCATCGGTAAAGGAGTTCATCTCTGACTTCAGTTTGGAGTTCGGAAATGGCTGCTAAGTAATATCTCTTCTTCTTCTTTCTTCTTCTCGATCTTCAGTTGTTTGCTGTAGCAAGAGGCCTGCTTTGTAGGTTTTGCTCTCTTCTTCTCTGATCAAACTAGAGACTTTAATTCTATTCTCATTCTCGAAAGCTATTTTGATTCTTTATTTTCATTTGAATAATTGTATGTTCAGTAAAGAATCTGAAATCAACGTTGATCAGTGGATGTAAAGATCTTCTGAAGTCGAACCACGATAATATATGCATAAATTAATATCTGTGGAAACTTAATATTATGTCTGTTCTAATTGACTTTGTCCTCTGCATGATTAAAATTAAGGGAATTCACATACATACCACACAATTCTTATATATTTACATATCTAGCATTTAAAATTAGATATTTACTTAAAAAATAAATATAAAATAGTGTTGCGTGATAGATTTGCAATGCTAATAAAGCATAAATTAGATCTTAGCTAAGTGGAAATTATTAAATATACATAATTAAAATTGACTAGAGATATACAAATTTGGGGGATTTACATACATACCACACAGTTCTTATATATTTACATATCTTATACGTAAACTTCAATTTTTATATATATAACACCTTAATCTTCAATATCACATCAAAAATATCACTTTATTCACTTTTTAAAAATAAAATGCACCTTTCTAAGCATAGAAAAGTGTTAGATATGTAAATATATAAGAATTGTGTGGTATATATGTAAATCTTCTAAATTTTTATATGAAAAATTCTAAAAAGAGGAATAAAATCATGAGAGCTAGTCCAATAAAAATAAATTATTATATATCCAAAACAATAAAATTCCACTGTTTTCTTTAAAGGGACAAGATAAGAATAGAAAGTTTGAAATGCTCATTTGTTATATGTTGTACAAAAATTAAGGCTACAATAATATAAGAATAAGCTCTCAACAATTACATGATGATGATTAGACTACTAATAGTGGTTAATGTCTTAATGACAACTGTTAGTTGTGATAGTGGGCACGAAGCTTTTAAGTTTAGCCTCGCAGCTATTCTTTTTTCATGGTGAGATGTGTCCAATTTATAAAATTGCAGGGAAAATAACTTAATAAATTTAGATAAAATCTCAAAACACTCTATTAGATGATTTGTGTTGATTTCTTCGATTATAAATTATTCTTTTAACATATAAGTGTCTTAATATTCTCAAATTTGAGTGATCTTAGGTTCATTGGATTACTTTAATTAAGATGCTCGGTTTGATTATAAGTACACTAGTTTCGTAGATTGCTTGGCCTTCTAATTAATATTTTGAAGCTTTTCATTTCGCTTCAAGGGATTAATTTAAGTTTATTAGATTTGAATCGAATCACTTTTAATGTTGATAGATTCGTCTCATCGGTACAATCAATGCGACTATTAATTTATTAGAATTAGGATTTAGATGATATTGACTTTAATTCTATAAGATTTTAACATATATATATATATATATATAGCTTTAAGATTTGTATTTACTTGATGAGATTTTAGAATGATAAATGAAATATATATGATTCAATTTATATAATAATAAAGCTTATCCTTTATCTAAAATTGAAAAATAGACATCACAAAAAATAGTAACCTAAATAAATGAATTATTAAAGACACATTTAAGCCATCACTTTCATATTTATAAATCATTCATTAGTCATCGAATATTTCACAATCTCATTTTCTCTTTCAGCTTAGCTTGCAAAGTTATTTGTTTATATATATTTTAAATTTAATGCTCATTAGCAAATGTTCTATTTGTGCAATTAGGTTTAATGATTTTTTAATCCAAAATTAAATAATTCTATCATTTATATTTTTAAAAATTTATAGTAACTTCAAATATTTTTTTTTCTGCATCAATTTTATAATTAATTTTATGGATGAATTTACTTCATTAAATATAAATTAAATATATTTTTAAATATTATAACAAATTTTTAATTAATTTTACAATTAGATCATATATTCACTTCATCTACATAACTCATAAATTAATTAGTTTAATCATCAAAATTAATGATGCATTAATATTTTATAATATTAAATTATGTAATTATTGATGCATGATGTGACATATGTCTAACTCATTTCTAAATTTAAAATAAATATAAACAAATAATTTGTACATCTTTGAAACGCATCTGTTGCAAGCTAAGCTGAAAGAGAAAATCAGATTGTGAAATATGTGATGACTAATATATGATTTATAAATATGAAAGTGATAACTTAAATGTGTCTTTAATAACTCATTTGTTTATGTTATTTTTTATGATGCCTATTTTTCAATTTTAGATAACAGGATAAGCTTTATTATTATATAAATTAAATCATATATATTTCATATATCATTCTAAAATATCATCAAGTAAATACAAATCTTAAAGATATATATATATATATATAGATTGGAATCTTATAAAATTAAATTCAATATCATCTCAACTCTAATTCTAATAAATTTATAGTCGAATTGATAGCAGCGATCAGACGAATCTATCGTCACTAAAATTGATTCGAATCAAATCCAACAAACTCAAATTAAGCCCATGAAGCGAAATGAAAGGCTTCAAAATATTAATTGGAAGGCCAAACAATCCAAGAAATTAGTGTACTTATAATCGAACGAAGCATCTAAATTAAAGTAATCTAATGAGCCTAAGATCACTCAAATTTGAGATCTTTAAGGCACTTCTATGTTAAAAAAATAATTTATAATTGAAAAAATCAACACAAACCATCTAATAGATTATTTTGAGATTTTAGCTAAATTTATAATTGAAAAAATTAACACAAACTATCTAATGTTTGTTGAAAATTGACTATTTCTGACATGTTTAAATAAGTTATTTATTTATTAAATAATTTCAATTAATTTCTTTTGCCATGCCCAATAGCAAAAATTTTAGGATGTTTAGTCATTTGTTAATGTTCTAATCAAATTAAACTTTGTTTGAAGCACATAATTGAACTTAGTTAATGAAAAAGAGTTGAATTGATCTTAAAGTTTATTCAAGTTATTTGAGATTGGTATTAAATGAGGTCTAAATAACATAAAAAATTAATGCTTAGAATTCATGGAGCCCTTAGACATTAAAAATTGAATCTTTTAATATTTCGTTAGAATTGTTTGGAATAAATATTATTTTTACTTTTTTATAATTATTTTTGGAGGATTTACATACATACCACGTCAAACTTTCATATTTACATATCTAACACCTAAACTTCAATTTTTACATATATATATAACACTCTAATCTTCAATATCACATCAAAATATCACTTTATTCACTTTTAAAGTAAAATGCACCTTTTAAGAAAAGTGTTAGATAAGTAAATATCTAACTTTAGGTGTTAGATATGTAAATATGGAAGTTCGACGTGGTATATATGTAAATCCCCCATTATTTTTTCATGAGATCGTTAAAGATGTATTGGGAAAGATACTCCCTTTCCTAGCTATATTTCTCACATGCATTTAGTTATATTAAATTTGACATTGTATCAAAAAAAATAAAAATAAAAAAGTGATAAAAAAAGATTATTATGCGGACTAAGGGTGTATTTGGGTTGTTGTCTTAAAAAGCAGTATGAGGATGTTGTTGAGTAAACTGATATCTAAAGAGCTGTGATATGTATTATAATTTTTATTTTTATTTTAAAAAAGTCAAATTACAACGTTCGATAGCCACACTCTACCAAGTTAGGTTAGAAAATACAATATTTCTCTACAGTGCAAAATGCACCAACACAACGGTTTCCCAAATGATAACTGCGCAGTTAGAGGCACCAAAGCAGGCAGACAAACCGAGGCAAAGGCACATTTGAGCTTGAGCCGATAAGATCTTTGGGCTTCGAGCTTGTTCGAGCTTCGTGTGTATGCGTGTTAGCTTCGGTTCGTTTAGCAACAAGTTATTCAAAACTTGGTTTGAGATTGGTTTGTGTTTGGTTAGTTTAAAACTAATCGAGCTCTTATAAAGTAGCTTGATTATTTATGATAAAGCGAGCTTAATCAAATGTCTTAACGAACACTTTATTATCAAGCCTTATCGGCGGTAACTAAAGCGAACTTTATCGGTAAAAATGAGCCTTACCGAGCCTTAACGAGCAGTAAGTAAACAAGCCTTAACGAGCACTAAATAAGCGAGCCTTACGAGCACTAAATAAACGAGCCTTAAGCGGTAAATAAGCGAGACTTATCAAGTACATTAACGAGAATTTGTGTTCATGAATAAATAAGCAATAAAATTTGTAAAATAATTATAATATTTTTAAAGAATTTGTAAAATAATTAGCTAAAAGAAAATTTTATTGCATTTAAGAGAAAGAAAACAAAGTCCTTAAAGTGGACAACTCTCAAAATGTGATGCTCAAAAAGTTACAAGAATATAAGATAGCCTAAAGAGAATAGTCCTTAAACCAAGTACAATAAAATAAAATACAAAACTAAGTCTAATGACAAAAGAAAAAAATGAGATGAACTCCGCCACCTCCAAGAAATAAGAGACCATCAATGATAATAAGTTCTTTGAATCTCAAATGTAATCGAGAAAGTTTGAAAGAGTTGCAATAACTCAAATATAAAGCTGCAAGAACTCAAAAGAGATTAGTAAATAGTAGCGTAAGCTTAAACTTAAAAGAAAGAAAAGTTAGCCTACGGTAGTCCCAATTCCCAAACCAATCAGGTATGAGCCAACCACAATGGAGCTAGATAGAAGCAATTACAAACCAGGCATCTGAGCGATAAACAAAAGCCTACAAAAGATAGCCAAACCACCAACACTACAAAAAGATCCCAAACCATCATATATAAAAAGAGGCTAAATCAAATATAAAAAGAATCATAAAGAAATTGTCAACAAACGATAAGTGCAGAAACCATAAGACAGATACCGAGCAGTGAGCAGTGAGAAATAAAGAAATTTTCAGACCACCAAGAATGAGCAGGCAAAATCGAAGGAATTTTTTCACCACCAACAACACAGGCTAGAAATCATATAGAACTTCATTGCAACTTGTATGAGCAACAACAGTGCGAAACAACAACAATCATCGGTAGAACATGATTTAGAACACCACACAAGGCCACAAGGTTGCCAAAAATAGAAAACACCAATAAGCTTAGAGCAAAGCTTACGGTTACACCTTATGACATATAAAATATTAATATTGGCTCAAGCTCGGATTAAAAATAATTCATCACATAGTACCATCAACTTTAAAAGAAAGGGCATAAACATTACATTGAAGATCCAAATTCTTTAAATTAATTACCATCACAAACACATGGCAATGGGACTTCAACTTAATGGGCGCCAACAATACTTAGAGAGAAGGGCTACTACAAACTTCACATAATAGCTACCATCAACTCTAAAAGAAAGGGCAAACATTACATTGAAGATCCAAATTCTATAGAGTAAGTATCATCACAAATGCATTTTAATAGGACCTCAACATAATGGCTACCAAAATACTTAAGAGAAGAGCAACTTATCGTGCATATCATTCGTAAAATCACTCCCAAATAGAATCGGAATATCATCATTGCTTTCATTGCCAACCAATACTAATTCAAGCTTGAAAGAATTATGTAAATGATAAATAAGCATATAGCATTCATGAACAATAGAAATTTATAAAAAATTAATGTGCATAATCGAAAATGTACGAAAATGAAAGCTTATGTTAAATGTGTAATCTTTCATCTTCTTGTAATCTTATAGCATAAACTCAGGATGAAACATTACCTTTTCAATACATAATTTCATTTAGGGTAAAAAACATATAATAATCATATGACATTCATAAAAAGAGTTCAGAGAAAATGATAATAACATCAAACTAGTTCAAAATCAGTAGAGTTTCAATTCAAAGTTCCAACATTGAATCCATAATCAAGGTAAAAGAACTTCTTTCATCTCCTCTTTGCCCTGTACAACATAATTTATATAAATACTAATGTCAAAATAGTTAAATTTGTAATGCAGAGTAAAGTAAAATAAGCCACTAACCTTTTACTTGTTAATTCCATAGAAACTTGATACCAGTCACTCCGCATAATAAATATTAAATTTGTTTACATCCTAAAAAGCATGATATTGATCAATGACTACCACACACTAAAGTTGATTGACAGGGCGATGTTGTAATAGAAAGTATATCGAGGCCATCCTTGATAAAATCTGTATTTCACACTATTTTACCTTCCACCAACCTAAGCAATCAAATCTATTTGAGTTCTCACTCTCAATGACAACCCCATCATCTAAATAAATCTCAAGCTCAGTTAAGTTTGATTAGTGTGTCTGCGTAAGTCTCATACTTTCTCTTTTATATCTTGGCCTCCCTTTAAAATTAAGTACTTCCCAAAACACAACTTGATTCACCTTCTAGCAACCTTCCGCATTGTTAGCTATAATCTCAACATACTCATTATAAAGTTCATATAAATGTTGGCGTACCTCATCAATGTGCATCTGTGCAATTTCTTCAGAGTATATAGAGCAAATGAATTGCAATAGTAATTAGAAAATATGCAAAGTTTAGAAGTAAACCTGATATCAATTCTGTGGCTTGACTAAACACCTCAAGAAAAGAACAAACATCCTCTAATTTTGTCCAATCTTCTTGACTTGGACATAAAGTGTAATATGGATCTCTATCATGAAACCTTGAAAGTACCTCCTTGAACTCCAGTGCAAAAGATAGCATTGCATAAGTAGCATTCCATCTAGTGACACAATCTAGAATCAATTTTTTTTTTTTTGGTAAATGCAATTGTTAAGCTATCTTGCTGAACATCACTAATCGATGCTGCGAAGTGGTCACATATTTCACACTATTTCTAACCAAATCAAATGTACTTTTAATTTCAGAAATCTCATCTTGAATTAATAAATTCAAGATATGTGCACAACAACGCACATGAAAAATTCTTCCACCAAGAGGAAGTTTCTTATGGAACTCTAGACTTGCTTTCAACATATTAACCACCAATGTATTGTATGCTGCATTATCCACTATTATTGTTGCAACTTTATTTTCAATGCCCCAATCCTTTAAGCACTTATACAATATGTCATGTATGTTTGCTGCTCTATGAGGCGGGGGCACATCAACAAAGTTAAGCACTCTTTTTTTGCAAATTCCAATCAGCATCTATAAAATGACATGTCAAAACAATATGATGTATATCTTGACCAGATTTTCATAGATCAGTTGTGATACTAACTCTACTGACGGTATCTAATAAGTATTTCAATCTTTTTTTTTCCCAATTTTATAGCTCGCTACACAATCATTTTTCACTGTATTCTGTGATATCCTTTCATAATGTGGACTAGCAGCTTTCATAATAATGTTGAATATCTCATATTCTATAAATTTAAATGGCAACTCATGTACCATTATCATATGAGAAATTAATTTTCTTATCCTAGCATGATCATATCTCCAATTAACAACACTACAAGCACTCATAGATTCAATGGTACCTGCAATCATAGGTGGTTGAATTGAAATATTAAGTTGCCTTCAGCTTCACCATCCTCCTACCACAATGTAGTAAATATCGCGCTTATATTGTGTAGTAGCATTATTTGCTCTGTAAGCTTATGCTTACAATGATTATAATGTACCCCTCGCCCATCATTGAGTCTGATCAAAATAAAATCATTCCATACTGATGATGTCTTTCTTCTTACTTTTTAGCAAAAGGATTAGCTCTCTTTATTTGACTGTCATCAACTGGAACAATTATATTTCTCGTAGGCAACTGAACTACTGTTGGGCTCGTTGAGGACCCTACACTAAACTCTCTCATATGTACTTTTATAGGACTAAAAATAGGTTCTATAGGACTAGCATCTTCATTTGATTGACTAGAAGACATACCTTCAATATAAAAACTAATAAAAGATGAGCACGTAGAAAATGACATAGTAGTAAAAAAATTATTTCATAAGGCTTTATTTCATCCAAAGGAAGCAAAAGAAGTTGTAAAGCTAGTAAGGTTGTAATGTATTCCAAGATACCATCACTGACAATCTGTATTTCAAACATGAAAAATAGCCAATCTATAACTAAATGATAATACATCATGTTACCAATGCATAGGATGATAGGAATTAAGAACCTCTCAAGAAAATTTGCAATTGATAAATAACCATTGATGATTAGATGAATTTTTTTATGAGTCCATTCGACTATTCACAAAGGAAATAGATGAACATAAGTACATAACTCTTGCAACTATATATGCTCACATGGCCACACCATTCACACCTCCCCATACTTCTTATATCAATACATAAGATATTAAAGATAGCCAACTGTGATTCACATTCCAGACACATAATCTCCCCATATGACAACAAACAACCTAAAAAATAATTTTTCAAACAACCAAAAAATTGAAATTGACAGCAAGAGCCAAGAAGAATAGACCACATTTTACCTCAAGATAATTTCCAGCCGAACATGCTTACCGCTTTGCAAACAACAACAATTGCGATTTCCGCCACAATTAAAAAAAATGAAGTTCACAACCTAAAAAAATGATTTCCACTAATTCCATCAATTCAAAAAAAAGAGAAAACTCAAAGTCTCAAACCGCCGTATAATGGAAATATCAAAACATTCGGAATTTATTTAGGACATAACCCTAAACAATGACATAATGGAAATAAACTAATCAAACTTCTCCACAAAGATTTTTCTCTCATTACTAAGAGTTCACGACAACAAATGACACGACCATGATTCCCTCAATCAAATATTTCAGAGTTCATTTCCTCTCATTCGTCGATCTCCTACACAAATGTAAAAAAATAATAAATCTCTACCTTGGCCACAATACGAAAATAACTCTATGAACAATACAAAATCTTTCTCTCTCTAGCTTCTAGGGTTTTCTTTAAGGGAAGAACCAAGAGAAGACGCGATGTAAGGGGAATTAGGAATAACCAATAAGAGCCGCTTACTCGCTAGGTTACATATTTTTACTTATCGCCTATCACCTAATAGCACCCATCAATAAACAAACTAACGATTGAGGAGCCGAGCACCTTGGCTCTTGACGACCGGGCCGATACGAGTGAGTCTGATGTCACCAAGTCCGGGCCGATTAATGGATAATGGTTATTACTTATTATGTAATATTAAAATTAAAATTAAAAAATTTTTATTACAATTTAAAGTTAAGGAATTTTTATTATATAATATTAAAATTAAAATTCATATAAATATAAATATATTTTAATTTAGTTAATGTTTACATTTTCTTCATAAATGTTAAATATTTTTCTTAAAATTACTTAAAAAGTATGTTCAAACATGTATGTATCATTAATGGTTATCTTAACGATCATTAAATGAAATGCGATTCATAATCTAATATCGAAGTGAAATAGCTTGTCATTTACCAATCGAAATCAGTAAAAGTTGTTGTTTGATTAATTATCATCATGAACGATCTTCTTATCGAGCCGAGCTTCGTAGCGCCTTTTGCGCTTGTTCTGAGATGATGAAATGCGAAAATGCTTCGCATTGTATCGCAGTCCCAAATGCACTCTAATTATTCTAGGGATTTCATATTATCTTATTAAAAAATGGATCATAAAATTCTGAGAAAATTATATATTAAAGTGATTTTAAATTCATTTGATTTATTTTAAAATAAAATAATATTATATTCATTTTAATAATAATTTTAAAATAATATTTTGAGAATTTTGTTGAAAAACCCTCTCTTCATGCAATAATCATTTGTGCTAATATGTTCTCCATTCTCTCAATCTGTAAAATTCAAAATGAAAGATATCGCCCAGTTTTTTTTTTTTTTTTTCTTCAGGAAGAGTGATATCTATTTCTTCTTGATGAAAAAAATTTATAAATCATTATCTTAATTTATAGTAAAAGTAATTGGAGAACACATTTAATTATTTTCATCATAAATTAGGAAAATGATCAATGAATCTTTTTATTTTAAGAAGAAAAAAAATCTTTCTTATTATAGAAAAAAATATTTATAATCCTTCTAAACCCTAAATCATCCAAAAATAGGAAAAACTTCAATTTAAGGACATATAAATTAGTATTATTATTATTATTTTTTGTTTTATAGGATTCATAATTCAGTTGATTTTTAATTTAAATATTTTATTAAAAATTATGGGGTTCTTCTCTTGTATGTACTGAACTTCAAAATCAATGATTGAGCCAAATGGAATTGGTTTTGATTTTACTGATGGGAGCAAAAGCAATGGCTTATTTTCATAACAAAAGCCCAACCCATATTTTTCATTTTTGTAAAATTCATTACGATTGACGCAATTGTCACATAGTTAAAAAAAAATGATCAAAGTGTTTAAATTGTAAATGCATATGTTTTAGGTGATTGACTCGTAAATATTCCTATAAATTATATGTGAATTTGTAATTCTCCCTCTAGCTTATTTTCTAGGAATTCAATACTTTATCAATTTGATTGATTCTTAAATACATTGTATAAGCTGTCATTGTTATCACCCACGACCGTTCTTCGTTGCTCCCTATCGTTAGCAACTCCCAATCGCAAGTTGAAGCAACTAGCTGTTGTCTGCTACCACCACTGGTCTCCACTTGTAGCCGCCGATCTTACTGCCCACCACCATCGTTATTTGCCGCATCGCCGACCATCGCCACTAAGCTTTATATTAAATTATTTTATCTTAAATCAAATATTAAAAAATTAATAAGAAAATAGTGATAGCACATCAATTCTAATCAAAATAGAAAATGAAGTTTGAAGGATTATAATGCTCAAATAAGGCTTAATGAAATTAAAAAAAAATATTTTGCCTTTGTAATGACATTAAATTACAATAAATAGTCATCTCATCGTATTATATTTTTATTAATTGATGATTAAGACCTTAAAAATACAATTTAGCATTTGATTTAATGGTTTAGTGAAAGTAGAAATAAAATTAGGCCCAAGGGATTTGAGAAACTTATCTTTAAAATTTTAAAATACGGCATAGTAAATGTTCAAATTATATATAATGATAATTTTTTTCATAATAAACTAAAGGGAAAACTGGGCCAACTCAGGTCTCAAGGTGAGATTATACATGGGCTAATAATTTAATGCCAGCCCAAATAAATTGGGCTTTTCAATTGTATCAACGAGCCTTAGCCCATGGTTCATTATTCAGCAATATAGTAACCTCGTTATATACAAAATAATTTTCAAATTTAATGATAATTACTTTTTTGTAGATTAAAAATTATCAAATTTAAATATTAATTTATTATTTTAAATAAAATTATAGATAATTCACATACATTGCATAGTTTTTTATAGAATTATTGCAATTATTCTTTACCATATAAATATTAGAACATGAGTCTAATATATATAGCATTCATCACTTAAATATATTCTCATTATTGAAAATATTACTATTTATTATTTATATTTTTATTTCTATCTTTTCTTGTCTATTTATACATAGACTTAATCGGATATGACTTATCTTATTATATATATATATATATATATATATATATATATACTCAGAAGTCAACTGAGAAGCAGGCGTGGAAGAAGAAGCTCCATTATGTCTTCTGAAGGACAATTAATAGACTCGGTTGGACCATATGATATTATTATTGCTTTGGAACTAATAATTTTTACTTATAAACTATGTATATGTTATATATTACAATGCATTCTTTATAGTTCATGAAAAAAACTAAAAAATCATAATTATTTCTCAGATATAATTTGATTATCTGACTATTTTAATGAAACAACTTAGTTTTTTGATAAGCTAATGGAAGGTTGATCTCTGAAAAAGTAATGGAAGAAAACTCTTATCCAAAAGTCTATTCAGAAGAGTAGCATTGCCTGGTTCATATTGCAAAGTATTTTATGAACAATTTTTGGTTAAAAATTTGCTTAATTTTATTAGTTATTTAGTGAGCTAAAGAGAGGTTGTTGGTGATATTACTGTGTTTAATAAAATTAAATTCTTCTGTTGATGTGGACACTTCCAATTGAAGAATTTGTATTAATCATTGATGTAATGAATTTATCGGCATTCTATACATTTATAGATATAGATATACTCAGAAATTGAAGTTCTGAAGCCAACTGAGAAGCAGCTGTGGAAGCTGCATGCATGAAAGCGATATCGACGATAAATTTTTATCTTTTTTGTCTTCTGAACGACAGTTAATGGAGTTCAGTTGGACCAGATGATATCATTGTTAATGTGGAAGCAATAAGTATAGATTGGCACCACGGGCAAACCTATGCAGATTGGAGGGTGTTAATTTCATTTGTTAAAACTATATGTTATATATTACAATACATTTTTTATAGTTCATCAGAAAAAACTTATAAATCATTATTATTTTCTTAAGATATAGTTTGATTATCTGACTATTTTAATGAAATGACTTGTTCTTTTGATAAGGTAATGGAAGGTTGAAGTTAGGTATACTGTAGATCATGCATGCCCGCACTAATACGTCAATTTCTTGTTCAGCTACTTCTGAATTTTGTTTGATCTTTCTTTCTCTCTCGATATATATTGTTAGAAACATATAAACATAAAAATAAATTTATCTAATCTGGATCTCATGTCAAATCATCAAGAAGATTTATCTAAGAGCGAATCCAAAGAATAATATGATTTTAGCCTTCCACTTCTAAAGAAAGATTCTGAGAGAGAGAGAGAGAGAGAGAGAAAGATTCTTTTCACTCGATTTATAATGAGTAAAATGACAACCTCACCCTTTAAAATAGAGACCATGATCATATTTATACTTGAATACATTTCATTTTATTTCAGCTCATCATTACAATAAAATAAAATTATCAATCTACACATGATAATTCCATACAAAAATAATAAATTTTAATGAGAAATATCTCATCAAATCACATCTGAAACACACACCATCTCTCTGGTCAAGGGAACCCCTGAGTTTGAATCATCTCCAGGCCTTTATACTGGGGGAAAGTAGTAACCAACACGTGGGAGGAATATATATCTCTATAGGATTAATCATAATGACATCCCTATCAATAAGATAAGTGAAATGTTGGATAGATATCCATTACAAAAAAAAATCACATCTGAAATTGACCAAACTAACGTAGAAATTAATGTGGATGAGAGCTACAATGGCTTGCAAGAAAGCCACACGTGTATACTTGCTTTTACACATCTCTATCTCATACCCTAAGCACTGCGAATGGGGACTGGTCAGCATAGGAAGTACAAATATTCAATCTTTCTTTGTCAATCGCACTCTTTATGATATATAGCATATATTATTAGAGAGTACTTGAACAAGTCCTCTTCTTCATCTTGGAATAATATTTATTTCTCTGGCTTTAAAGAAAAGTAGATAAAGAAAAGTAGATAGGCTTTCCTACTTTGGTGGCCCAGAGGAGATAAGCATCACATCATTTTACTTAAATCATATGGGGAGAAAGTGGAGGTCCTATGTATTCACACTCTTTAATTTTCGTGTTCTATGAGGATACTTTGATTTTTTTTTTTAAAATTTTTTTTTTTATACTTTTTTTATTAGGTTTACTATCCTTGTTTTGATATAGTTAGGTTTGCATTCAAATTTTTTGTGTGATATTTATGAAGGTTTGAATATTGGGAGAGTGGAACATAAAATTAAATATAAAATAGGAAATGAATATTAGTAAACTCAAAAAAATATAAGATAATGAGAAAGTGTAATTATTGTTAATGTCTAAATTCATATTTAAAATTAAGTTTACATATATAATATATATATATATACATATATATATATATATATACATATATATATATATATATATATCTATATATATATAATATATATATATATATATATATATATAATATATATATATATATATATATATATATATATATATATATATTAGTTTTGAAATAGAGTTTTTAATATTAGCCGATTTATTTTTTACATAAATAATGTTTTTCTTGCATACAAGACTAGTTAATTTTCAAGTTATTTTTATTTAAATGTCATTAATATTCTTAATTTCTTCTTAGAAATGAGAAAACTAAAGAAAAAATAACTTCAAGAAAAAATATATAAAAAATTAAGACTATATTATTAAAATATTATACTAACTAGAGCTATAAATCATATAAAACACAATTAATTTTAGCTAAACTCAACTCTAATACTACTTATTAGTATAATAAAATATTAAAAATCTAAATTAAGTCTAACATAGTTACAAATTGACACTATGGATCATTTCAAAAGCTTAAACTTCAAAATTTTTTTTTTTACTAAAATGTTACTTATTCCAAATTATAATTACTATTATATGAGTCTATCTTTTGAAGTCAAAGTTAAGATGAATGCATCGAATCTAAGCCTTTATTTATTTATTGTTTCTTCTTTAAGTGCACGTTTGATATAAACAATTCTAGACGCCTCTACTTGTGCTGATATGATCTTTACAAGTGGTCGGAATTAAATATATACTTCTGATTTTAACTTTATTTTATTTTATTATTTTTATGTGAGAAAATAACGGTTGTGCTTATAATATATGATATTATATGTTATAATAATGAAACTAATCCTATGATCTTTTGAGAATCTCTTACTAGTTTTTTAATATAAAAATTTAATGAATAGGTCAACGAAGATAAGTTAATCTATCATATTTTGCAATGCAATATGATCAAATTTACACATATAAAATTAATATATTTTAGAGAAAAGAATTCATAATATATTCATTTGTCTTCTAAAAAACAATTCATTTTATAAAGGGTTAATAATATTGAATTTAAAATAAGTTGACTAAGAGGTTGTTAAAATTATTTTTTATTTTGGGTTAATTTTTTCAATATATAAAATATTTCTACTTAAACTTAACTATAGTTAGAAATGTGCATTAGTTGGTTTAAATTCAAAAACTTAAGGCAAATATTGTTTTTTAAAATTAAAAATTGCATGTTTTAGTCATTCTATCAAATCTTTTAGTGTAATTTGATGATTGTAAAATTAATTCGATTAAATTTGTTACTCTAATTAAATTATATGAATATATATTTTTGCTATTTCGAAATAAAAAATAAGATTTATTAATAAAGGAGAAGCATTATTATAGGTCATTTAAAATTTCAATGGAACACTTTTAAATTGATTTGAGAAATTTATTATTATATTATTATTATTTTACAAAATGTTATCACTTTTTAAAAAAATAATATTCTTTTAAAGTAAAATAGTATAAATGACTAAAATAATATTTATTGAAGTTATACACTTACAATAATCTACATCTTGATTAGATTTTTTTCAAAAAAAAAATCCATAAAATACAATATTAAGGATGTTGTAATTGTTATCTTATCTCAAAATTATTTAATTAATTATTAAGTGAATTTAAAATTTTGGCTAAAATATGTTATTCAACTAAATTTTAATAAATGATTATTGTTGTAGCCAATATTAAAATTTTAGAGGCATTAAAGTGTATAATATTCTTATCATTATTAATCACTAATATCATTATTATTATTAATAGCAATACTATCATTTAACTATTATAATGATTAGTATTATTGTTATTGCCATTTACTGTTAGCATTATTCTTCTTATCACTACTATTAGTATTACTATTATTAATATAGATTTTATCATTAATATTAATATTAATATTATTATTATTAGTATTAGTATTGGGATTAATAATAATATTATTATTGTTGTTATTAAAATCATCTTGAAAGCGGTCCTTGATATAGTTTAAGGAGCGCCTTTTTATTCATTTTTTAGTAAAATGGGCACTAATAAAAGAAATTTAAGGAGCATTTAGGTATGTAGTTTTCAATGATTAGGAGGACTCTCCTACAAAAGTGGCATGGATAGGTCATAGGTGAATAGGGTTGTCAAAAAAGCTCATTGTTGTGAGCATTTCGTGTTGCATTATGTAGCTTGTTGTTAACTAAATGAGCCAAACACAACATTTCAATTCGATATTTGGCGAATTATATTATAAAAGATTGGTCGAGGTTTGAATCCTCCTCATATAGATATTAAAATTTCGTTATTCATGACTTGTGTTCGACTTTTTCTATAACACGATCGGCATTTCAAGCTCGATATATAAGCGGCCGACAACGTCGACATTTGCTCGATATATAAAGCGAACAAAACAAAATTCAACACGACAAAACAAAATTCAACGAAAACACGAACAAAAGTTATGTTAGCTCAAGCTCGGCTTCACTATGTGAATGCCCTACGGTAGATTTTCAATGATTGTTATTATTATTATTATTATTGGAGGGACGATGACCTTTTATTTAATTTATTAAAAATAATATACTAATTAAATAATAATATGAGTTATACATTTAGATATGAGTATTTATTGAATAATTAGTTTAAATATTTTTTAATATTGATATGACATTAAAAATATTACTAATCGAAGCACGAATCTTGATGTTAAAAGCAAGCTGATCCTAAGCTGAAACTAATCGAGATCAAGTACTTAAAATATCATTGGAAACTCTGGGATATCAGTTAAATCCCTAAATAGTTATTAAATATGGAATGCTTATGATCAAATCGAGCGTCTTGGCAATGATTTAACCCAAGATCTCTTGATTCACTTTGAGCATTCAAATACACAAAATACATCAGATGATCAAGGGAATCATTTTGAGCCATCCGATGGAGTGGTTTGGATTTTGCATGTATTTGTGAAAATGTCTTCTCTCTAATCTATAAATAGCCTCATTCTTCACAGAGAGCCCTAAGAGAGAGCTCTAAAGCTTGAAAATCCTCCAAACATAATCGTACCACCATCGGCGGTCTCGACCACCTCGGTGGCGCTCATGCCACTGCTTAGCGATCACCGTGTTGTCAATCTCCATCGTTGGTCATCACCACCGACCACTCTCGTCGGCCACCATCGCTGGGCATTGCTGCCATTAACCACGGTCATTACCGCTCATCCGCACCATCATCGCCGGTCATCTCTTCACATCGCCGGTCCTGGTCGACCAGCATTGCGGTCATCATTGCCGCATCGCGTCATTGCTAGCGATTCTGCCGGTTATTCTACCCACCGACTCGCATCATCCTCGTCATCATGTCGATTCCACTGTTCACCATCAATTACCACTAGCTATTCCATGAATATATTTGTTATTACGATTCTTGGATTTCCATTGTCGACCCTTCTGTATCTGATTACGTAATCCAGTTATTAGGAAAATTTTGTACTTCTAAAATATACATAGTGGAAGATTTTACTTTTGCAGATGATTTTTTCCCTCTTTTGAGGTTTTTCCACGTAAAAAGTTTTCTTATTAATTCCTCAAACATCGTGTGTGTTGGATTCAAGCTAAGCTAAGGCACAAATTTTTATTCTACCACAACTGGCTTTCTAGCACACAACAGTTTGGTGCCCTCTGTGGGAATAGACTCCCTCAATCACAATTTTTATGAACACTCGCATTATGGCCAATAGCATGATACTGTAACAAGAGCCTTGCTCCAACTTTAGATCCTTATAGAAACCAATCCTAACCAAGGGCCAGCCTTCCCACGATAGGCATGACCACAGTGAAGGTCATAGGAATCTCTAGAAGATCATGTGCGCCAAATGGAAGAGTCTCAAAATGAGATAATCCGACTTTTACAAGGAACACGGCCGACCACTATCAGCAAACACATCTCCCCCAAGATCGATCGTTAGTAGGGGAGGTCAAAATGCTTATCTGGGGCCTTCTGCCATCATCAAGTTCCTCCCGCGTGATCTAACCTTCCTTGACCTGTTACTTATCCATCACTTGCATCCAACTAATCCACCAATTATTGATGATAGCACGCGTTCTCATCCCTGACTCCATCACGTTATTATTACAAGCTTAGTGCAGAAGAATTTATAAAGATGGAATCATCTCTCTCTCACTATCGAGTCTTCACCTCTAGGCTATTCTTCAACATCTCATTCGTGGGTTCAAGCTTAGAGCATCGACTCTTATGATGGGGCAAGCGACCCATATGAACACATCGACCATTATGACCATCATGCATATCCAACGAGCTCCTAACACACTGCTTTGTCAGGTCTTTCCTGTTATCCTTAAGGGATAAGCTCGCACTTGGTTCTACTCCCTTCCAAGAAGATCAATCCATACCTTTGATCAACTTGCCAAGATTTTTGTAGAACAGTTCATTACAAACCGGAGGATCATTAAAGATTTCTCTCATCTCTCCGGCATTCGTCAAAATGAGGGTGAATCACTTAAGGAATACTTCCAGAGGTTCTCCTTAGAAGCTCGTCAAATACACAGGTAGACCGAACTATTAAGAGGAGTTTTCTTGCTCCATCAGGCCTTTTACTCATCACTAATGCGAGATATAGTCAGCTCATATGCCAACTTGGTTCATCGTGTAGAAGCACAAAGTTGAACAATCCATAGGAAAATGTAAAAGCCCAGGAATCTGACCGATCCCATCAAAAGAAGCAACAAGGTATGTGATCTCCCTCCACGACCCTCACCAGCACGTGAACCACGATCGAGAAAAGGAATACACCGAACATATTGTGTTAACATCGATGGCCATTCGAGATGAAGAAACCATCAAGTGGCCACATCCGTGAAACCAAATTCAAGAAATCGATATTATCTTCCATCAAAGTCGTGGACATACTCGCGTGCAAACAACTCAAAGGAGAGGCTCATATTCAACAAGGATATCTACGCCGATTTGTGAAGAATCAATCGACTCAAACATAACTCCAACCTGGGGCAACCAGACAATCATCACGTAAACAATAAAATCATCAAATAGTTGAGAAATTGAAACAATCGCAGAGGACCAATACTATCTAATCAAGTTCTCATTGCCACCTCAAAGAGCCGAGTTAAAGAAATCTGTATTGATCATTCCATCACTTTTAATGACTCGACTTAGAAGGAGTCCATGTTCCTCATCAAGATCCACCATCATCGTAGGGATGACCCATGCTATAATGTTAAGAGAATTTTGATTGACAAAGAGTTTTATTGATGTCTTATTTTACCCACATTTCTTAGCATGGGCTTGGTTAGAAAAGCTCCAACCCGCAGACCATTATATGGGTTTGATAATCGCCTCACAGTAGAGGGACAATCACCCTTCCTTATCCTCGAATTCTCGACAAGTGACTCATTCCAATTCATTCATGGTGGTCAAGTCGATTCGATATAACGCTATCTTTGAAGGCCCCTCCAATCAATTTTGCGGCCACTTGATCTCATCTTAAGATGAAATTTCCAACCCCGTTGAGTTGGAGTGGTGGAAATCAACAAATAACACAATCATGTTATCTCGCAAGCTCAACCACGCGACCTTCAAAGATTGAAAGATTTTAATTTTGAGATGAAGAAGTACCCCAAAAGCTTCAGTAGAAGACTTGCTCCATGTTTCATCGATGACCAACCTCTACGAACAAGGTAAGTGGATCTCTGCTCGAAGAACAAAGGAAAAAAAATACATAGACTTGTGCAAAATCAAGACATCTTTGCTTGAGTCCCATAGATATGCCGGTCCAATAATGATCATGCACTCCTCAAGATTGATCCAACATTCAAACCGATCATCCAAAAGAAGTAGTTTTGCACCGACGCTCCAAGCTATTGAACAAGAAGTTAACAAGCTTCTAGAAGAATTCATAATGAGAAGTACATTACCCTACATGGCTAGCAAATGTTGTCATGGTTAAGAAAACAAATGGAACATGGAGAATGTGTATTAATTATTAATCGATCTTAATAAAGCTTGCCCGAAAGATAATTTTCCTCTCTCTCTAATTGATCAATTGGTCGATGTTATGTCTAGACATCAAATACGCAGTTTTTTGGATGCTTACTTTGGTTACAACCAAATAAAAATGGACCCAACGGATGAAGAAGCTACAACATTTCAAATATATAAAGGTTTATACTGTTACCAAGTTATGTCATTGGTTAAAAATGTGCTACCTATTATCGCTTATGAATAAGGTTTTAAAGACCTATTAGGTAGCACAATGGAGGTATATGTGGATGACATGTTAGTAAAAAGCTTGGAAGAATCACAATATATTTCTGACTTAGAAATATGCTTTAACCTTCTTCGACATTATAACATGCGACTTAACCCAACCAAGTGTGCTTTTGGGGTTACGGAAAATTTCTTGGTTTATGGTAACCCACCGTGGGATAGAGGCCAATCCCGAGAAAATCAAAGCTCTCAAAGATATGACTCCTCCAAAGAATATCAAAGAAGTTCAACGTTTGAATGGATGAATTGTCGCTTATCCGCTTCTAGCTGCTCTGGGATAAATACTTGACATTCTTTAAAATACTAAAGGGAGCTAAAAATAATAATTTTCAGTGGACTGATAAATGTTAGTCTGCTTTTAAGCAACTAAATGAGTATTTAACATCTCCACCCTTACTATCCAAGCCTATTCAATGAGAGATGTTATACTTATATCTCGCAATCTCTTCCCACATAATAAGCTCAGTTTTAGTGCGAGAAAAAAATGGGATACAACGACCAATTTACTATGTCAAGAAAATTCTCTACATATAGAAAGTCGTTATCCACCAGATAAGGTGACTCTAGCTTTAGTTTTCTGAAAATTATGTCCATACTTCCAAGCTCACACTATCGATGTTTACACTCATTTACCATTAAGGGTCATTCTACAGAAACCAGAAGCATCTGGGAGGTTAATTAAATGGTCTATAGAATTGGGAGAGTTTGATATCCATTTCTTATATAAAGTCTCAAGTACTCGCAGACTTTATAGTGGAATGCACTGCCCCAACTCTAAATGAGCTATCTACTACACCCCTTTCGTCTCCTCAATGGACCCTCTATGTTGATGGAGCTTCAGAAATACTGGTGCCGGAGCAGGAATCTTACTTATTTTCCCCCAACATGATATCTTAAAGTATGAACTTTGCCTAAAATTTTCTGCAACCAATAATATGATTGAATATGAGGCTCTCATTGAGAAGACTGCCATCGATCATGAAGCTCAAGACTTAGTGATCCACACTGACTCTCATCTTGTCATCTCCCAAGTTGAGGGAAACTTTAATACTAATAATCCTCAGCTGGCATAATACTTCCACTTGGTAAAGTCACTTCTTGCCCATTTCAAGACACATCAAATCATTCACACATTACTGTGAGAGAAGAATACTCGAGCTGACGCTCTTGCTAAGCTTGCTACATCTGCTATTGGAGATCTATTTAAGAGAAGGCATGTTGAAGAAATATATTTTCCTAGTATCCAAGGGTCATGGGTAATAAAAGCAATTAATGAGATAAAGGAACCTTCATGGATGGACCCCATCCTATCTTTTCTACAAGAAGGACCCTTCGACCCAACGATGCAACCTCTCAAGACAAGCTTCAAACTTTATTATTATCTGAGGTGAACTATACAAATGAGCTTTTCTGGGCCCATACCTTAAATACCTCACCTTGAGGTCGACATGATTAAGAGAGGTTCACTGGGATATGTGGAGAACACCTATGAGGAAAGGGCGCCTTAAAATTATAAGGCAAGGGTTCTATTGGCCTACATGAAACAAGATGCCTTGGAGTTCACAAAAAAATGTGCAAGTCGTCACACTCTAACCTCTCACACCATACGAGCTCTCATCCCTTCAAAGTTCATGGTTTTTTGCTCAATGGGAAATTGATATCATGGGACCTTTTTCGATAGCATCAGGGCAACGAAAGTTTATTATTTTAGCCGTACTTCACTAAATGGGTGGAAGTCGAACCACTCGCTAAAATCACGGAGACAAATGCTAAACAATTTGTTTGAAAAATATATAGTGTCGATTCTCCTTCCCGTAAAGATCACAATGGAACCCAATTTAAAAAAAGTCTTTACATTCTTTTGTAAAGATCTTCACATTCAACTGCTGCATACAGCTGTAGCACATCCTCAAACTAATGGACAGACTGAAGCTACCAACAAGACTATACTCAAAGGGTTAAAACACGCCTTAAGAGCAATGATGTTTCTCTAATGTTCTTTGGGCTTACCGCACTACATCACGAACCCCGACTGGTGAGACACCATATAACTTGTGTTTTGGCACAGAAGCTATTATACTAGTATATATCGAGATTCCAAGTCCAAGAGTTCAATCATTCGATCATGATAGTAATAAATAAAAAACTCGACAAAGACTTGGATCTACTCTCAAACTCGACATCCCGACGCTTATCACCAAAGGGTAGCGCCACTTCAATAAAAGAGTAAAACCGCCCCATATCTGGTGACTTGGTCCATGAAGTCTCAAGTGCAAAGATCCCTCAACGCAATAAACTCTTACCTCTTTAGGATGACCTATATGTGGTTATAGCCATGGTCAAGCCAGGAACATTCAAGCTCAAGGATTCAGAGGAAAAGACTTTATCTTGAACTTGGAAATGAGAATCTCATATTATATTAATTCTACATAATTATTGCAACTTTTATTTATCTCGTTTATCATTTCCTCTTCAAACTCATATCTATATTAAAATCATCTTATGATTGTATCACCGACCTTATCAGAGTAATAAGTTTATAGATTTTTCTTTTGAAGTTGTTGCATATAAACAATCTCCTTCATTTAATCCTCTCACTTGAGAAATGTGCAACTCACGTTGTATCTCAGTCGAGGCATGATCAATCCCAAGGGGACTTGATCGGACCTCTTCCATACAGGTAAAAAGTCAAGTAACACTTTGGCTAATACCTAGGATAGGTTAAAAAATCCTTGGTGGGCATCCCATAGCCTCTTCCATACAAGTAAGATATCAAATAAAGTTTTGGATAATATTTAGGATAGGTCAAAAGGTCCTTGATGGACATCTCACAGCCTCCTCCATACAGGTAAGATGCCAAATAATATTTTGACTAATACCTAAGATAGACTAAAAGGTCCTTGGTGGACTTCACATGGCCTCTTATACAAAGGCGATTAGTAATATTCCAATCACCCGGATAAAAACAAAATAAGAGCATATCACCCATAAAAATTTTTTATATCATTGATAGCATTAACACGATGATATAAGAAAGATTCAAATTTCTGATACAAAATAATAATAATAAATAATAATACATAGATAAAAGAAAAAAATGCATCCTCAAGTGATACTACATGATATCAACGTCCTCATCACCACTAGGAGATGCTCCCTTAAACTCACTCTCGACCCCTTCATCTCCTGAATCTGGTGAAGGGTCTTCAGATACTTGGCTGGGAGATAGATTCTCAATACTAGCTTTGATTTTGCGATGTGCTAAGCAGATTTCTTTTAGGAATCCTTGGATGAAGCCTTCCTCTAAACATTGGTGCTCCAAGTCCTTCACTTCAACATCAAGAATATGATTCGAGCTTCACGGACATGGTCCTCGATAGTATCATGATAAGAGTTCTTAAAGTCTTCCCTTCTTGAGATTTCATTTGCTTACCGACATTATAAGCTCCTTCTCGGAAAGCGATCTTGTAATACTTTCTTCTCAGTGTGAGCTTTCTTCTTATACAAGTGCCTTTGAGTCTTTTCTCTTTCGATGAGTCTGCCCTCACCTCAATAAGCTCATCGATCGTGATCTTTGGAGAGAAAGAGAAGTTGACATGTTTTATCGGTTCTACACCGGTTAGTGATCCTCAGATTAGCCACTTCTTTGGCCTTAGCACTCATCTTTCGCTCATACTCGCATTGCATATATTTTACCTTCATAAATTCATTCTACTGATAGGCACGCCATCATCTACAATGTTTGAGCTACCTACAATAAAAAAATCATGACAAATATTACACAAAGAAGGAAAAGGAGAAAAGAAAGGGAAGAGAAGACGTACTAATTAGATCTACTCATTGGCGTCACGTGCTTTAACACCTCTTCAGGAATATGCGGCTTCAAGAAATGAATTCTCCCACTATGAGTTGAGATGACTAAACTCTTAGAGGCCAACTGGGGGCGAACATCTTCTCCACAGATATTTGACGTAGTCACTTCGGCACATGTATTCTTTTTCTTTAAAGAAGAAATATTGCCATCATCGTGATTTCACAATGGGCTTCTTGAAAGAATCTTGTGAATATGAGGAGACCTTTCATCACCTTTACTTGATCTCTTCAGTGGAAGAGCATGAGATCTCTCCGATGGAAAGGCCAACCTTGAACATTCTATCTTCAACTATATATTTGCCAATGTGACGTAACTCATGTTGTAAGCTTCTTGCGTCAATAATATTAAGAGTTCTTAAGATTCCATTCTCTTTAATCAACAATGAATCTGGAAGGTCATTCAATCTTCCACATCTCTCAAGGAGGCTCCACTCATTTTTCACAAAAAAGAATCCATTAAATCAATTTCTAGATGGATCCCGTGCTAAAAATTCTATCCAATTCTTTATAGGCCGATAAGAAACATGTCCCTGAGCATCACATGTGAATTTACACATTTGACACAAGTATTTGATGTTCAAAGTAACACCATGCTCTCTAAAGAAGCCAGTCAAACCAACGATGATCACTAAAGCTCAAAATGGAAATTGTGACAAAGCTACAATGCATATTCTAAAGATCTCAATCAATTCAAGAGCCAAAGGGAATTGTAGTCCACGAAGAATCATCTCGAAGCGTAAAATATCTGGTGAAACAGGGCTCGATCGGACTTTTGGCAACAATAGCCACCAACTCATTAGGGAAGTGAAATTTCTGAACACCATTAAACTATCGATGTGATAGTGGATGATATATCGTAGTCATGCTATGGGTTTTTTCCATCATCCGTCATAATAAATAAATAAAAAGAGTAAAAGACAAAAATTTGAGAATTTTGTGAAGTAACCCACTCACCCTAATACTTGGGCATATCCTTTCCTGACTCTGTCACTCACGGACAACTTTGGATAAAATTTTCGCCTACGATCTAATGAAAAGTATACGTATACATATGAGATAAAAAACGGTTATTCCTCTCTAATGATACTTTGAAATTATCTGTCAGACTTTCTGAGTCGTTTGAAGGATGGCTCCTAATTAACCTTTCCCCGCCATCTTAGCAATTATCAACTGTTGAACCATCTATTAAAGTATTAAGAAATCTAATTTCCTACAAGAGGAAGTAGAAACTATGGGCCTTGATCACCTCCAAACCCAGTCGGTCCGATGAGGACAGTTGATGTCTCTTTCGAGGGAAAACGCCTCATTATGAACTCACCTGATCGCCTTGAACTTCGGTTGGTCGACGAGGCGGTTGATGCCTCTTTCGAGGAAAACCTCGCCTGCGAACTGATCGCCTCAACCGGTCACGACATTGGCCTTCTTTCGAGGGAAAACGAGCCTGTGAGTATGAACTACGGGCCTTTATCGCATCCAAACTTGGTCGGTCCGACCAGGACAATTGATGCCTCTTTTGAGGGAAAACCAGAGCCTCACCATATGAGCTACGGGCCTTGATCAGCAAAGAGAATGACCTTCTCTTAAGAAGAAGGTTAAAACTTCGCTGACAAAAAATAATTTTATTTTTTACTCTAGCCCTTGAACTTCCGCTAGATGATTTCTCATCCAATGCAGAGAAACACTATAACATATGTGAATTGTGTTTTCTCACTTGACCCTAGGGGGGTTTTTATAGACCCCATATAGGGGCAAAAAGGTAATAAATCAAAAAAAATGTAAAAAAAAATAATAAAATGGGAGAAAACAGAAAAAATGCTCATCGGCGTTGATATGCAGATAAGATTTGTCATCAACAGTGGCACGCTTCTCCCAACATTGCACCCATGGCATACGCTTCGAGAGCCCGACCTTATATGTGCACTCAGCGCTACTGAAGCGCAAAGTGTCTGGATGAGTCCATAACCCCGAAACCTCGTGATGCACACATCCACTGCAGCTTTTATTATTATAATCTTGTGCCCCCATGAAGATCTGTTCTCTTAAAATGTATGGTTAATGAACCCGTAAATTTCATTGAAGAATTTGCTATTTTCAATTATTTGGCATATATATTTTTGGATGATTGAGATAATATCAAAAAAATAGAGGGACAACTAATAACTAAAATATTACTCTGCACGAATCTTGATGTCAGCAAGGCGATCTTAAGTTGAAATTAGTCGAGATCAAGCACTTAAAATATCATTAGAAACTCTGGGATATCAGTTAAATCCATAAATAGTTCTTAAATATGAAGTGTTTATAATTAAATCGAGCATCTTGTGAGCGGATTTGAGCCCAAGATCTCTTCATTTTTGAGAATTCAAATACATAAAATACATCGGATGATCAAGGGAATCATTTTTGAGCCATCCAGGAGTGGTTTGGATTTTGCATGTATTCTGAAAATGCCTTCTCTATAAATAGCTCATCATTCTTCACATGAGAGAACCAAGCTAAAGAGAAGAGAGAAAGTTTGAAAATCCTCGCATAATCGTTACCACTTGGTTGCCGACCACCTCGTTGGCCGTCGCCAGCCCAGCCCGCGCCGTCATCGCCATCCGATCCACGTCGTCATCAATCTCCATCGCTGGTCGTCACCGCCGACCACTCTCCACCATCGCCACCACTGACCAATCGCGGCATTTGATCGCCACCATCGCATTTCTAGTCATCGCCGCGCGCGAACAATGCGTCGCCGGTCATCCCCTCATTCGGCCCATGCCCGCCGTCGACCATCGTCGCTCATCATCGCCGGTCACCCATTGACTACCGTCGTCATGCCGTGACACTCAGGGCATCGCCGGTCATTACTGCCGAGTCATTCGTGACCCTTGTTCATCATTATTACCAGCAACTCTTACAACCTAACCATGACTATATAGTTGTTGTTGCCTGATTCTTAGATTCTCATTGTCAACCATTCTCGTATATAATTCTGTAATCTCGTTATCGAGAAAATTTTGTACTCTAAAATAGATACATAGTGGAAGATTTTTACTGGGCTAGGCCTCATGATTTTTTTCCTCTTTTCGAAATTTTCCCGTAAAATTCGGAGTTTTCTTATTAATTCTTATTGTACATTATTGATGGATTCGAACAAAGCTAAGATGCAAATTTTTTTCTAATTTGGTTTTCTAGCGCAACAAATATTATATAATATTGTTTAAAATATAATAAAGATAGCCCAGAAATCCACAAATAAAAGTGTGAACAATAAAACTCCATAATTTTTACGTGAAAACTCAAGAGGGAAAAACCACACCGTCTTCCATTAATCTTTGTAAGATCTTCCTGAGATTATAAATTATGAAAAGAACAATTATGTGACAACGATCGAGTCATTCTTTAGTAGTGAATGATGGTGACTATCGCAATCATTAGTGGAAATGCAGAATTCTCGAGGCAATCCACGCGAGAGAACAATCCGGTAAAAGTCATCATGATGGAGGAGATGCGCGGCAGGATCAACGGCGGCGGCCGGCGGTGGTGGTGGTTGAGTCGTGGCGACGATTTTGCTTGGAGGATCTTTAGAGCTCTCTCTCTTCTTGGCCTCCCTCATATGAGGAATGATATTTATAGGTGGATGAGTGGCGTCTCAGAATACAAAAAACCCACTTCATCGGACGGCATGATGATCCCTTTGATCATTTGATGTATTTTAAATATTTGAATGCTCAAATGAAGTTGGAATTGTAAGATCTTTAGCTTGTTGGAGCATTCGTCGAGATGCTTTCGATTGTATAAACACTCCATATTTGAGAGCTTTTAGAAATTTAGGATGTCTCAAAGTTTCTAATGATATTTTAAGTCTTGATCTCAATTCAATTTCGATCGGCTTTTCATCAAGATTAGATTGCTTTAGAGGAATTTTCAGGATCATATCAAATATAATTAAAAATAATCTTTTTATTATTTTAAGATCTTTGTACTAAATTTGATAAACAATTAAAATTAATAATTCTTTTAAAATAATTTAATATATTATCTACTAAATTAAAAATATTTAATATAATTTTTGTATGCTGAAATCAAGATATTTCATTCATTAATTGATTGTTCATGACCACTTTTAAAATATTAAAATTAAGATGAAACAAATAACTTACTACAATTGTTAAGTTTGAAGCTCTTCTAAAATCATTCCTTAATTTTTTTAGTAGGTGAGTCTCTAAATTCATTCATTACGGAGTGATTGTAGTTGATATTTTTGGAGCATCAAAAAAATCAATCTTTATGGTGCATATGTTGATCGTCATGAAACATCTAAAGTAGATCCTCATGAGCCTCAATATTATTCTTGGGTTTAACACGCTATGCATAAATATCAAAATTAATAGGCTAATTGAATATATCATAATCAATGTAAATGAATGACTCCTTATACGGAAAGCACCATCTAAAGAGTATTATTGGATCGAGGTAGGATATCATTTTAGATATATAAATACATCGATATCATCTGGCCCTCGAATTAAATGCTTGTCCTTTACGTGATATTACTTTTGATAGTATCACTTTAGATAGATTTTACTGTATTAGATAATTTTGTAATCACATCCAATGCAAGTATTATAGAATTGACATTTTAGCTATAATTATTAACACATTATCACTATATTTTCATTCGATGCATAATAATCATTTGATTAAAGCAGACAAAAATCATACTAATTTTAGGGGCATAAAATTAAAATCTAAACAAATTGCATCGATAAAGAAACATAAACTTAAGTTAAACTTTTTTATCACCTGAAATAGTTTTAATTAACTCTCATCCTCCACATACAAACCTATACAAATCAAACAATATAAGTACATACATAAATCTCATCGTCTTCAACTTCATTTTCTAAAAATAAGTATGCCACTCTAAGTCTCTAGCAAACATTGGAGTGCAAAGTTAAATATATTATTTATTTTAATATTAAAAAAAATTAATGCAAGCATATTTTATTTATTTAATATTATAATAAAAATAAAATGGAAATAAACTCAACATAATAAACTAAATATAAAAATGTTATAAATTAAGAATAATTTGTAATTATAACAATTGAAATTGTGTGAGCGAAGGGGATGCAACATTTAAATAATATAAATATATGATGAGTAGAATTAGTACTAACATGTAAAAAACTCTCTTTGAGTAGAATATTTATAATTTAAGTTTTTTATAATGATGAAATTTATAAATAATAATTAAAAATATTTATTAAATTAATAAAAATATAATTTTATCAATAAAAATAACCTTATTGATTATTTTATTTATAAAAAAATAAACGCACATTATTCCAACATATTGTAATTACAGGTGAAATAAATTGAGGGAAGAGAGAGGGAGATGTGGACTGTAGAGATCTATCAATTCACAGGAAACTTAAATGTTAATTGCGTGAAAACGCAAATAATAACCTCATTTTCTTAGAATCTATTTGAGACAAATATAACTATCAGCGATACACCGCACCGCTCCCGTAAATATAATCTCCAAAAAATAAAAAAAATAAATTTTCTTTATAATTTGTCCATCCACATAAGGACATGATAAATCTAGATGGAAAATGAGTTAAACGTGAATTAGTAAAATGAGTGGAATTTGTGTAAATTTAAAAAGGACTTTCCATGGCGCTTTTGCAGGAAAGCCCTCCTAATTATTGAAAAATCCTTATCAAGTGTATGTTCCTTAAATTTCTTTTCATAAGTGCTCCTTTTACTAATAATTAATAAGAAGGTGCTCCTTAAATTATATTCTATGTTGATCACTTAAATTATACTTTCACTTGAGTTGTATTGCACAAATTTAGAATAATATAATAAATTATTTATGTTATATTTTATATTATAATATTTTATATCTCGCTAAAATAATGATTTATAAATAGTTTTTATCATCACCTATTAAAATTGAAAATGACTTTGATGATAGGACCAATAGCATTCGAAGAAGAAGATGAGAAACACATGCATTGTAATGGGACTAATCGAGTGTAACTAAGCTCAAACTTGAGGTCAAATATTATACCAGTTATAGTCTTTGTCCGATGCTTAATTAGTTTGACTAACGAGCCCATTTTCAAATTTAAAGAAAATCAATTTTTTTTAAAATAATATTACTACTAGTTAAAATTATTTTAATTATTTATGTAGTTCTTTTTCGAGGTATATTATTTAAAATTTATGTAAATCTTATTGTATTTGTCTAATAATATATGAGGAATTATTTATATTTAAGATAGATCAAATTCTTAAACACAAGAAGGAATGATCCAATAATTTTCTATTTAAGTTGGATAACATCAAGGACTAGCTTTAATCTCATATCATTTTGCTTTAGCTATTGATGTTCTTACTAGACATTTTTAAATATTTAATTTAAATTTTATAAGTAAATATATATATATATATATATATATATATATATATATATATATATATATATATATATATATATATATATATATATATATATATATATATATATATATATATATAGATGTAATCATAACTTTGGCTCGAAAACTGACAAAAAATCATTTTTAGTGAAAAGATAAACTCAAAACCTTATTTAAATTAGGGTTTTGGACAATATTGTCGGTAGATTTTTTTTTTTAAATAATAAACTCGTTTTCAACATTAATTTATTTGCAATCACGTGCATGTCTCCCACTTTAATTCCAAAATTTATAAAAACCTTATTAAAAAAATCCGATTCATTAATTATTAAATTAAGAAAAATATAAACAAAATCTCTTTGTAAAAAAAAAAATAAAAATCAATGCTAATCATCTTATCTCATCCATTCTTCACACTACTTTAAGAGGCTCAACAATCAAACTTCTTCAAATGCTGTTAATATTAGTTTCTGTGGGCTCCGAAAATTCATCACCGACCTCTTCGATAAAAATAGTATTTTAAAGTATCGGTATAATTTTCAGAAGGCAGATGAAATAGTAGATAAGATACTACCCAGCGATTTCGTCCTCATTTGATGAGAACTTTAGATATGGTTTGTTTCCTATAAGCCCATTTAATTTCCTCCTAATAAGAGAGAGACCTTTTGATTAAAATTTGGTCATTAGATATTCTAAATGCATAGTGTATAATAGCAGCATGTAAAATTTTAGAATTTAAGATATGAAATTCATCATTTAAGCTTAAGTCAGATGGTTGGGGGAATGATGACGTGCCCGATCTAGATCTCATAGTTCTGTCATCCCGGGTAGTCCCACTACTTACTCGAGGAGGTAGTCGACCAACCGTGAAAGATCCTCAATACATGGGTTCGTCGTCAAGAAATCCTTGTAGATCTAGGGGTGGTGTTTGTCAGGCATCTTAGTCTACTTAGGCAATTTGCTATCAAGTATACCTTATGATTCACAACTTAAAGGGTAGAGCCATTGGATAAAAATTCTAGACCCCCTATATGGGCAAAAAGGTAATATATCAAAAAAAATGCAAAAAAACAAAAAAAATGGGAGAAAATAGAAAAAAAAACGCTCATCAGCGCTTTCGATAGAGCTTGCGTGAAAGCGTCTGCTTCAAGATCTTCTCGCCGCCTCTCCATGGCACAAGTATCAGCATACGCACTGGCGGTTGGCTGGGCGCCGAAGCTCCTTTAAGCGTCCGGATGGGTCCATAACCCCGAAACCTTGCACCCGCGCATACCCGCACACATCCGGGGCCCTGCACCGCTTCCGTGATCATAATTTTATGCCCCCATGAAGATCTGTTCTCACAAAATGTATGGTTAATGAACCCACAAATTACATTGATGAATTTGCTATTTTCAATTATTTGGCATATATATTTTTAGATGATTGAGATAATGTCATCCAAAAATAAGGGGGCAACTGATATGACACTAAAAATACTACTAGTCGAAGCACGAATCTTGATATCAAAAGCAAGCTGATCTTAAGTTGAAACTAGTCGAGATCAAGCACTTAAAATATCATTGGAAACTCTGGAATATCAATTAAATCCTTAAATAGTTCTTAAATATGGAGTGTTTATGATCAAATCGAGCGTCTTAACGAGCCAAATTTAACAAGCCCAAGATCTCTTGATTCTGACTTCATTTGAGCATTCAAATACATAAAATACATAAGATGATCAAGGGAATCATTTTGAGCCATCCGATGGAGTGGTTTGGATTTTGCATGTATTTATGAAAATGTCATCTCTCTAATCTATAAATAGTCTATCATTCTTCACATGAGGAGAGCCAAGTTAAAGAGAAGAGAGATGTAAAACGAAAATCCTCCGCATAATCATGCACCCACTGATGGTCGCCAACCTCAGTAGTGCCATGCTGGCGCCACCGTCAGCTACCATCACCGATCCTCATCGCCGTCAATTTCCATTGCCGGTCATCACCGCCGACCACTCTCGTCGGCCACCGCCACCGGGCATTGTCGTCAACCACTGTCGCCGGTCATTACCACCGGTCATCGCCGCCAACCATGGTCGCCGGTCATCCCCGCAGACTGCCACCGTCACCGGTCATCATCGTCGACCACCATCGTTGGTCCCGGATTAGGTCATGCGTCGCCCGCCCGCTGCCCATTATCATGTCATCACCACCGTAGGCGTCCCCTTCGGTGACATTTTCATCGCCACTAGCAATTATTAAACCATTGTGACTATATACGATTCTTGGATTCTCATTGTCAGCCCTTCTCGTATACAATTATGTAATCCTATTATCGGAAAAATTTTGTACTCTAAAACAGAAACATAGTGGAAGATTTTACTTGAATTGATTTTTCCCTCTCTTTTCGAGGTTTCTCCACATAAAAATTCTCGAGTTTTCTTATTAATTCCTCAAACATCTACGTGTGATGGATTCAAAACTAAGGCTTAAATTTTTTATTCTACCACAACTGGTTTTCTAGCACGCAACAAATATTATATAATATAATTAAAAATAATATTTTTATTATTTTAAGATCTTTGTACTAAATTTGATAAAAATTAAAATTAATAATTCTTTTAGAATAATTTAATATATTATCTACTAAATTAAAAATATTTAATATAATTTTTGTATGCTGAAATCAAGATATTTCATTCATTAATTGATTATTCATGACCACTTTAAAAATATTAAAACTATGATAAAACAAATAACTTACTACAATTGTTAAGTTTGAAGCTCTTCTAAAATCATTCATTAATTTTTTTAGTAGGTGAGTCTCTAAATTCATTCATTACGGAGTGATTGTAGTTGATATTCTTGGAGCATCAAAAATCAATCTTTATGGTGCATCAAATGTTGATCGTCATGAAACATCTTGACATCTAAAGTAGGTTTTAACAAATATCAAAATCAATAGGCTAATTGAATATATCATAATCAATGTGAATGAATGACATTATTGAATCTACGATATTTTTAAGAAATTTATCACTTTTGGGCGGTCAGATACATACGGTGTCATCACTTAGGAGCAGTCGTCACATCACTTTTAGGCGGGATATCACTTTAGATAGTATCACTTTAGACAAGTTTTACTGTATTAGATAATTTTGTAATCACATCTAATGCAAGCATTATAGAATTGACATTTTAGCTATAATTACTAGCATATTATCACTATATTTTCATTTGATGCATAATAATCACTTGATTAAAGCAGACAAAAATCATACGAATTTTAGGGGCATAAAATTAAAATATAAACAACTTGCATCGATAAAGAAACATAAACTTAAGTTAACCGTTTTTATCACCTGAAATAGTTTTAATTAACTCTCATACTCCACATACAAACCTATACAAATCAAACAATATAAGTACATACCTAAATCTCATCATCTTCAACTTGATTTTCTAAAAATAAGCATGCCACTCTAACAAACATTGGAGTGCAAAGTTAAATATATTATTTATTTTAATATTAAAAAAATTAATGCAAGCATATTTTTATTTATTTAATATTATAATAAAAATAAAATGGAAATAAACTCAACATAATAAACTAAATATAAAAATGTTATAAATTAAGAATAATTTGTAATTATAACAATTGAAATTGTGTGAGCGATGGGGATGCAATATTTAAATAATATAAATATATGATGAGTAGAATTATTACTAAGATGTAAAAAACTCTCTTTTAGAATATTTATAATTTAAGTTTTTTATAATGATGAAATTTATAAATAATAATTAAAAATATTTATTAAATTAAAAAAATTATAATTTTATCAATAAAAACAACCTTATTGATTATATTATTTATAAAAAAATAAACGCACATTATTCCAACATATTGTAATTACAGGTGAAATAAATTGAGGGGAGAGAGGGGGAGGGAGAGAGCTTAATAAGAGCGAGAGAGAGAGAGAGAGAGAGAGAGAGAGAGAGAGCTTGAGGATGTGGACTGTAGAGATCTATCAATTCACAGGAAACTTAAATGTTAATTGCGTGAAAACGCAAATAATAACCTCATTTTCTTAGAATCTATTTGAGACAAATATAACTATATTAAAAATAATGATAAAACTAATATAAAAAAAATTATTGTATAAAGAACTTATTAGACTATATTAATTTTTTTATATTTATAAAAATTAAATCTCAACTTTTTTGTCACCGTCATAAATGATCAATCAGTTAAAAAATATAGCTTTTACGCTGTAAATTTTTTAAAATATAGTTCCTGAAAGTCACAGATACACCGCACTGCTCCCGTAAATATAGTCTGAAAAAAAATAAAAAAATTAATTTTCTTTATAATTTGTCCATCCACATAAGGACATGATAAATCTAGATAAAAAATGAGTTAAACGTGAATTAGTAAAATGAGTGGAATTTGTGTAAATTTAAAAAGGACTTTCCATGGCACTTTTGCAGGAAAGCCCTCCTAATTATTGAAAAATCCAATCCTTATCAAGTGTATGCTCCTTAAATTTCTTTTCTTAAGTGCTCCTTTTACTAATAATTAATAAGAAGGTGCTCCTTCTTAAATTATATTCTATGTTGATCACTTAAATTATACTTTCACTTGAGTTGTATTGCACAAATTTAGAATAATATAATAAATTATTTATGTTATATTTTATATTATAATATTTTATATCTCCCTAAAATAATGGTTTATAAATAGTCTTTGCAATTTGATGAAAATGTGTTTTTGCAATAAAATAATGGTTTTATATCTCCCTAAAATAATATTAAAATAGGAAATGTGTTTTTGCAATTTGATGAAAATGACTTTGATTATAGGACCAATAGCTTTCGAAGAAGAAGATGAGAAACACATGTGTTGCAATGGGATTTGCATAAATTGTGAGCCAACTAATGGAGTGTAACTAAGCTCAAACTTGAGGTCAAATATTATACCAGTTATAGTCTTTGTCCGATGCTTAATTAGTTTGACTAACCAGCTCATTTTCAAATTTAAAGAAAATCAAACTTTTTTTAAATAATATTACTATTAGTTAAAGTTATTTTAATTATGTAGTTCTTTTTCGAGGTATATTATTTAAAAATTATGTAAATCTTATTGTATTTGTCTAATTATATATGTGGAATTATTTATATTTAAGATAGATCAAATTCTTAAACACAAGAAGGAATGATCCAATAATTTTCCATTTAAGTTGGATAACATCAAGGATTAGCTTTAATCTCATATCATTTTGCTTTAGCTATTGATGTTCTTAGTAGACATTTATAAATATTTAATTTTAATTTTATAAATAATGATATATTTAAACTAACAAAAAATCAATTTTGTTGCGTGCTAGAAAACCTGTCGTGGTAGAGTGAAAGTTTACGCCTTAGTCTTGTTGTGAAGTCCGCGGGTAATTAAAGCGAAAGAGACACTCAATTTTTAAGCGTGAAAACCTCGAAAGAGGGGAAAAATCACACTAGCCGATAAAAGCTTCCACTATGTATCTGTTTGAGTACAAAGTCTTCCCGATAACGGGATTACTGATTGCATATGAGAGGAATAACCCGTGTAACAATGATCAGTTGTAATTGTTCGATGGTGGGGATCTTGGGATAACTTCGGTGGGAATGCGTATAATAGTAGTGACGGTGGGCGGTGGCGGTGGTTGATGGCGCGGCGATCTTTCTTGGGGTGCGATCTTGCTTGGAGGATCTTCAAGCTTCAGAGCTCTCTCTTCCTCCTCACTTGGGCTTTTCCTCTTCTTCCTCGCTCGGACTCTTCCTTTCCTCCTCACTTGGGCTTTTCCTCTTCTTCCTCGCTCGTACTCTTCCTTTTCTTCCTTGCTTGGGTTCCTCTTCTTCTTCCTTGCTTGAACTCTTCCTCTTCTTGTTCTGACTCTTCCTCTTCCTTTTCGCACCTCCTCTTATCTTGTTTCACTCCTCTTCTCTTCTTTACTTGGCCCTCCTCATGTGAGGAATGAAGGCTATTTATAGATGGGAGGAGGGCATTCTTAATTCATGTAAAGCGTACCTCCCACCTCGGACTCGATGATTCCTTGATCATTTGATGTATTTTGACATTTGGATGCCCAAATAAAGTCGAATTATAAGATCTTAGGCTCGTTAGATCATTTCGTCGAGACGATTGACTATAAACACTCAATCTTTTTTGGGATATAATTGATGTCCCAAAGATTAATGATATTTTAAGTCTTGATCTCGATGGTTTGACTCAAAATCATATCTTTGACATCAATATTTGTGACTAGTGGTATTTTGAGAGCCATATCGATTTATATTTTTGGATGACATTAACTTAATCATCCAAAATATATGTCAAATGCTTCGAAAATAATGAATTCTTCAACGAGCGTCTTGTATATCATACATTTTGAGAGAATAAATCATCATAAAAATACAAAATTATGATTATGGAAGTAGATGTAGCGTAAGCATGAGATTTTGAGGTTCTGGATCTATTTGGATACTCGCGGGTTTTCGCATTCAGGACTGACGCCAAGTAGGCGCGCCGGCCATGGCGCCTGGCGCATGGCCGTCTTGATGCGGCGGCGATGGCGCCCGTCAAGTCTCGGTGAGGACCGCGATTTACGCGAGGCGGCGGCCGCGGAAGCGTCGCGGTAGTCGCGAATGGCCGGCCAGGTGGATTCGCCCATGGCCTGCGAACCATCGCGTGTGATGGTCGATACTGCACAGCCGTCTGCGTTCTGCGGTTGGTCGTGAGAGTCCCATGTGGCGATCCGTCGCGATGGTTGTCAGACGGTCGGGTTGCGACAGATTGGGTGTGCCGTTCTCGAACATCCCAGGCGAATAGGAGCCTTTCTGTCTGCCAGCATGTGGTAGCGGTCTGTGGCAGGTAGAGAATTTGAAGGGTTTTATTTATTTTGAGGGGTTTTACCCTTTTGCCTCGTGGGGCATAAATACCCCAGGGTGAGAGGAGAGCACACCTTTCCCTCTCCCCTTTCTTCTTGAAGTGAGGGTCCTTTGGAAGCGTCGAAGCGTTCGAGGCGATCAGGAGGCGTCAGAGGTGATCAGCCCGCGGTATATACTCGTGGTTCGGTTTCCGACCTCGTCCGGTTCTTGGCCTCTGGGACCGTCACGGGTTAGGAAGCGATCAAGGCCCATGTCGTCGTGGTTCCGGTTCGACCTCGTCCGGTTCTTGGCCTCGTCGGACCGTTTGGGTTAGAAGCGATCAAGGCCGTACATCGTCGTGGTTCCGGTTTCGACCTCGTCGTCGGCCTCAGTTGTCGGGTTAGAAGCGATCAAGGCCCACGGTACATCGTCGTGGTTCGTTCGACCTCGTCCAGGTTCTGCCTCGTCGGACCGTCGGGTTAGGAAGGCGATCAAGGCCGATGCATCATCGTGATTCGCCGGCCTCGTTCTTTGGCCTCGTCGGCCGTCCGGGTTAGGAAGCGATCAAGGCCCGGTACATGTGGTTGATTTTCCGGTTCGTCAGTTCTTGGCGTCGGACCGTCACGGGTTAGAAGCGATCAAGGCCGATACATCGTCGTGGTTCCGGTTTTCCGACCTCGTCGTTCGCGGCCTCTGGACCGTCAGGTTAGGAGGTCAGGCCGCGGTACATCGTGGTTCGGTTTCTCGACCTCATTTAGTTCGGCCTCGTCGGACCGTCACGGGTTAGGCGATCAAGGGCCGGTACATCGTCGTGGTTCCGGTTTCCGACCTCGTTGATTTCGGCCTCGTCGGACCGTCCGGGTTAGGCGATCAAGGCCCACGGTACATCGTCGTGGTTCGATTTTCGACCTCGTCCGGTTCTTGCTCGTCGGACCGTCGGGTTAGGAAGCGTCAAACACTACATCGTCGTGGTTCCGGTTTCACCTCGTCATTCGGCCTCGTCGGACCGTCGGGAAGCGATCAAAGCCACACGTCGTGGTTCCGGTTCCGATCAGTTCTCGTCGGGACCGTCGTGGATGTGATCAGGCGATAGGAGGCGGGTTGGCAGCAATGCCAGCGATGGCGGCGGCGATGGTGGTCAGCGAGATAACCAGCGATGGTGGTAGCCGGCGATTCGATGGTCGGCGACAGCAACGGCAGTAATGATGGTGGTTGGCGGCCGTGAGTGTAATTCGGCAACGGCAACGAGCGGTAGTCAGCGGTAAGCGGCTGGCGTCGATAGTGAAAGATTGGCGATGGTCATAAGCCGGCAGCATAGCAGTAATGAGATTCTGAGTTGGCGGCAGCAGGTTATCAGCGGCCAAGCGGCGGCGATGAAGTGCGGCGCGTCGGTAGTGCGAGGATGGCCGGCGGATGGAATACCGGCGAAAATTGCCGGCGATAGTGGCGGCGGTGAGCGGCGATGAGATTTTGACATATCGAGTTGTTAAATTAATACGCTTTCAATGATATTGCTACGATGATATTAACTTTGTTTGGAAGAGGTTGGGTGATCCGCGGATTTTGATATGTTGTTTGTCGAGTGTTTGCTTAATATTAACATGATGATGTTAACTTGTGTGGAAGAGGTTGAATTGAATCCGTGATTTTGACCCATCGAGGTTGTTTGTCGAGTGTTACCATAGCGCTATGGAAGAGGTTGAATTAGTCCGAGTATTTTGACTATCAGAGATTGTTTGTCGAGTGTTACCAATGGCGTTAACGTATGGAAGAATTGAATTAGTGCGAGATTTTTGACCCATCAGGGTTGTTTGTCGAGTGTTACCGATGGCGCTTGTATGAAAGAATTTGAATCGGCGAGGATTTTGACTATCAGGTTGTTTGTCGGTGTTGCATGGCGTTAACACATGGAAGAGGTTGAATTGAATCGGCGAGGATTTTGACCTATCAAGGTTGTTTGTTAGGGTGTTATCAGATGGCGTTAACGTATGGAAGAGGTATTAGTATCGAGGACCTTTGACTATCAGGTTATTTGTGAGTCTTTACTCGATGGCGTTAACTGTGGAAGAGGTTGGTGAATCAGCTTAGAAATTTTGACTATCAGAGGTTGTTTGTCAGTGTTACGATGGCGTTAACTTGTATGGAAGAGGTCGAATTGAATCCATGGATTTTGACTATCGAGGTTATTTGTTAGAGTTTTGCAGATGGCGTTAACACATGGAAGAGGTTGAATTGAATCGGCGAGGATTTTGACCATCAGATTGTTTGTCGAGTGTTACCAATGCGTTAACATGTATGGAAGAGGTTGAATTGAATCCGGAGGATTTTGATCAGGGTTGTTTGTCGAGTGTTACCCAATGGCGCTAACGTATGGAAGAGGTAATTGAATCCGGCGAGATTTTTGACCTATCGAGGTTGTTTGTCGAGTGTTACGATGGCGTTGTATGGAAGAAGGTGGGAAGTCCACCAGGACCTTTTGACTATCTAGGTTGTTTGTCGAGTGTTAGATGGCGTTAACTGTATGGAAGAGGTGCGTAGGAAGTCCAAGGACCTTTTGACTATCTGGGTTGTTTGTGAGTCTTTGCTCGATGACGTTAACCTGTATGGAAGAGGTCGATTAAAACATCCGTTTGTGGTTGTATCCAAAGTTGCTCCTTAACCTTGGCCTTTTTATTGGTATTACGGACTTGCTTTTCGAACTGATAATCAATTAGATATCCAGATATTGATTTAGATAATCTTTTGAGATTAAAGTTTACCGGTTTACGAGAATCACGGAAGGAACTAAGTTTGATGAATCTTCATTCTTAAACTTCGCTCCTTAAAAGCTTGAAATGCTTCACCTCGATGGTAATTTTGATATTGTTGGAAAACTTGGTCGACATACAAGATGAAATAATGGGAATCAATTTCTCACAGATGGTGCCAAACTGTTGCGTGCTAGAAAACCAGTCATGGTAGAGTGAAAGTTCACTTGCCTTGTTGTGAAGTCCAGCACATTAATTAAAAGCGAATAAGAGACACTCAAAATTTTAACGTGGAAAACCTCGAAAAGAGGGAAAAATCACGGGCTAGCAGTAAAAGCTTCACTATGTATTTGAGTACAAAGTCTTCACGATCGGATTCTGAGTGCATATGAGAGAGGAATAACAAGCGTGTAACAATGATCGGGTTATAGTATTCTTGATGGTGGGATCTTGGGGTAACCGATGGGGAGCGAGGGTACAATTAGTGGCGGCGGTGGCGGTGGCGGTGGTTGATGGCCTGGCGAAGTCGATCTTTCTTGGGTGCGATCTTGCTTGGAGGATCTTCAAGCTTGAGCTCTCTCTTCCTCCTCACTTGGGCTTTTCCTCTTCTTCCTCTTCGGACTCTTCCTTTCTCCTCACTTGGGCTTTTCCTCTTCTTCCTCGGACTCTTCCTTTCTTCTTGCTTGGGTTCCTCTCTTCTTCCTTGCTTGGACTCTTCCTCTTCCCCTTTCAGACTCTTCTTCTTCCTTGCTGGGCACCTCCTCTTCTTTACTTGTTTGACTCCTCTTCTTCTTTGGTCCTCCCTCATGTGAGGAATGAAACTGTTATAGATGGGAGGAGGGCATTCTGTAAATTCATGTAAAGCCCATACCACTCCCCTCGGCTGGGATGATTCCTTGATCATTTGATGTATTTTGAGCATTTGGATGCCCAAATGAAATTAGAATTATGAGATCTTAGGCTCGTTAGATCTGGCTCGTCGAGATGCTCGATTTGACTATAAACATTCCATATTTGAGAGCTTTTTTGGGATTTAATTGATGTCCCAAAGATTCCGATGATATTTTAAGTGCTTGATCTCGATCGGTTTTGACTCAAAATCATATCGCTTTCGACATCAAGATTTGTGCTTTGACTAGTGATATTTTGAGAGCCATATCAGTTTTTATTGAAAAGATAAACTCAAAACCTTATTTAAATTAGGGTTTTGGACAATATTGTTGGTAGATTTTAATTTTTAATAATAAACTCGTTTCAACATTAATTTATTTGCAATCTGGTGCATGTCTCCCACTTTAATTCCAAAATTTATAAAAGCCTTATAAAAAAAATCTGATTCATTAATTATTAAATTAAGAAAAATATAAACAAAATCTCTTTGTAAAAATAAAATTAAAAATCAATGCTAATCATCATATCTCATCCATTCTTCACACTACTTTAACAGGCTCAACAATCAAACTTCTTCAAATGCTATTAATATTAGTTTCTGTGGGCTCTGAAAATTCCCCGTCGATCTCTTTGATGAAAAGAGTATTTTAAAGTGTCGGTATAATTTTCAGAAGGCAGATGGAATAGTAGATAAGACACTACCCAGATTTTCATCCTCATTTGGTGAGAACTTTAGATGGTTCCGGGTTTCCTATAAAAGCCCACAGTTAATTACCCTCCCTAAGTGAGAGGGACATTTGATTAAAATTAGATTTATGCATATAGCGTATAGTAAAGTTTTACAATTTAAGATATGAAATTCATCATTTAAGCTTAAATCAGATGGTTGGGGGAATGATGACGTGCCCGATCTAAATCCCATGGTTTTGTCATCCCGGGCAGTCATGGTCCCTAGTCTACTTAGTTAGAGGAGGTAGTCGACCCAACCTGATAGAAGGATCATCATCAGCAACACATGAGTTACGTCGTCCAAGAAATTCTTGTAGATCTGGGGTGGTATTTGTCTAAGGAGACAGGCTTAAGTCTATCTTAACTGACACAAGGTTGTTTGCCCTATCAAGTATACCCTATGATTCACAACTCAAAGGGCAGAGCCATTGGAGAACATCTTCGATGATCGTAATAATGGAGTCGGTGGCCAAACCACCCGATCAAAGAACTTCGTGCTTTGCCTTCATTTGTGGGAACTGCCAAGTCAAGGACGCATCACGATTGATGAATAGAGTGTAACACTTGATTTAATTGGCTCCTTTGTAAGCTAGAGTTTTCTTAATTTGTCACCCCCGACAAACTGTTATGGAAGGTGGATAAATTGAGTTTTACTTTAAGATTTTAATGATAGAACTTCATTTAACTAGTTTCAGATTGCTATTTGATTAGATTTGATTTGATTTGATTTGAATATGTTTATGAGCTTTAGATCATGTCAACTCGCTTAGTATCAGAGGATTAGATCTATCCTCGACGAATCGAGTTTCGAGATATTTTCGATTTGAGACTCTTATTATAGGTTTTTAGGTTTTGTTGACCCGGACCCAATCATAAGACTAAACTAAGAAGCAACCTGCACAACATCCTCAGACACTTGAATTTAAGCATTCAACGTAGTGTCAGGGCACATGCGGGTGTTTATAGCTTAGTTATTTATCTATAGAGACAATATTAAGTCTACCTTAACTGACAAAGGGCTATTTACTATATCAAGTGTATCCTATGATTCACAACTCAAAGGGCAGAGCCATTGAGCATCAGTCTGATGGTGATATAATGGAGTGAGTCCAAACCACCCGTCGGAAATCTGCTTCATCGTGGAACTCTTGGTTAATACGCATGAGAACACGGGTCATGTCCTTATTGGCAAGAGATTGATTGAGAGTGAACATAGCAGAACACTTGATTTGACATTAACTCCTTTATGAGCTAGAGTTTTCTTCATTTATCACTCCCGACAAACTGTTGCGGAAGGTGGATAGATTGAGTTTTGATTTAAGCTTTTAGTGATAGAGTTTCATTTAAACAATTTTTTAGATTAACACTCAATTTGAGTTAGTTTGATTTAAAAATAGAATCACATTTTGATGAAAATATCCCCTATAGTTGAAATTACCATTCAACACAACCATCATCGGTGTAGTTAATTGATTGATTAAATATATTTGAGAATTTTAGATCATGTCAATTCTATTTAGCTCCTAATAGAGGATCAGATCTACTCACATTACAAAATTAGCTTCTCAGATATTTCACTAAGTTGAAATTCTCATAATTGATTTTTAGATTTTGTTAATCCGGACCCAGTCCTAAGACTAAACCATGAAGCAACCTGCGCAGCATCCTCAAACACTTGAATTTAGGCATTCAGCATAGTGTCGGGGCCCATACGGGTGTATAGTAATTTTAGGTAATTTTATGTTTGAATAATTTAAATATGTTTAAAAGCTTTAGATCATGTCAACTCTGTTTAGCTGCTAACAGAAGATTAGATCTACTTTCGAAACTCTTATTACAGGTTTTTAGGCTTTGTTAATCCGGACCCAGTCCTAAGACTAAATCGGGAAACAACCCACGTAGCATTATCAAACACTTGAATTTAAGGATTCAGCGTAGTGTCGGGGCACATGCGGGTGTATAGTAATTTAGGTAATTTGGGGTTTGAATTAAGATATTGATTTCAGATTTTTCATTTGATTCCAACTTTAGCGTGCACAGCATTTTCAGACATTAAAATTTGCACTTGAAATATCTATCTCCTCAATGCGAGAAATTTAGCTTAATTTCATCTAATTAATGAAATCATTGATTTTTGAAAATCATAATTAGAATAAAATTCCTTAATTTTTGATCGAAGGAAGCTCCATGATTTTTATAGATTTTGATTTAGTATTTCTTCTATCTGCTTGTACAAAGGGTTGCAGATCTGGTGGCGAAGAAGGCGTTGTAAATTGATTTAATATCTTATTAGATTTTCTAAATTAATATTTAATATATTTCAATTTAGCGTGCACAGCCTATTTAAACATTAAAATTTGCACTTAAAATTTTTATGTCCGAGCACATGCAAGAATTTATAGCTTAGCTAATTTCATCTAATTAATGAAATTATTGATTTTTGTAAATCATAATTAGAATGAAATTCCTTAATTTTTGGTTGAAGGAAACCTTATGATTTTTATAGAATTATATTTAGTATCACATTCTATCTGCTTGTACAAAGAGGTGCAGATCCGGTGACGAATAAGGCATTTTGGATCTATATGTTCAAAGGACAATTTAATTTGTTATTTTAAGAAGAAGATTTATTCCTAAAAGTAGTTCTCATTTTACCATTCTTTTATTCAAATTTGATTTTTCCCTCTTTTATTCAAATTTGATTTTCTCCTCTTTTATTCAAATTTGATTTTCCCCCTCTTTTATTAAAATTGATTTTCCCCTCTTTTATTCCAAATTGATTTTCCCCTCTTTTATTCAAATTTGATTTTCCCCCTCTTTTATTCAAATTTGATTTTTCTCATCTTTTATTCAAATTTGATTTTCCCCCTCTTTTATTCAAATTTAATTTTTCCTCTTTTATTCAAATTTGATTCCCCCCATCTTTTTTTAAAGGTTCGGTAATTTGGCCTCCCAATGTTATCCTGTAGTCAGTGTTTTGGCCTACCCGTCATATCCTGATGAGCATGACGGTTGGTGTTTTGAAACACCTCGGCTGACCTTCAATCCCGTTACGCCTTGATGAGAATAATGAGGCCTTCAATCACCTGCATAAAAGCAAATATATATGCAAATATTCCAAATTTACGTATTTCGAGATTGACATCATCTCTCAGTGTAGGGGCTTCAGGTGTTTTGGCCAGGAATGCTGTGGCGGTTGGTTTTGGAGCACATGATTGCTGATCCCTTCATCGATAAGCATAACGAGGCCGATCACCGATGTGATGATGGCGAGCTATCTTCGCGACACCGGATTTCATCTCGTCACACCGATGATAAGGCCTTTAATCACTGGCATACGATGAGCATATCGGCGATGTGAAAATCTGCGACCAAATTTCATCGTCACGCCAGATGAGCATGAGGCCCCAACAAAGACAAGCATATGCATATAATTTTTTCTTTCGGGCATTTCATCAAACACCTTCCTTGCCTCTGACACCATTTTTTGCATACATCTTTATCAAATGGTAGACTTACTGATGCATACGATGAGCATAGCGGCGGTCTCGGAAAGATTCGCGTAGAACATGTTGACTTTCCAGTCTGGCCGGGATTGGTGGGTGCGAATAGTAAACGGGCTGAAAATTGAGAGCGGAGGAGGATTTAACTTGCCTTTTTTATTTCTCTTTTCTCCTTTCCGACGGGAGAGAGGGCTGTCGGGGAGAGAGAAATGTGGGAGAGAAAATGAGAGGGAATATGGGGAAATTGTCAGAAATGGGAAAAAATGGGGGGGAGTAGTTTTTCTGTTTTGTTTTTTTAGATAAAAGATAAATGCGGAATGGTTCGAGTGAGGGTAATTTTATTTTTTAAATTAATTTTAAATTGACTAAACAGCACTTTAATGGATTTCTAAATGTGCGTCATATATATATCAATTTAGGTAATTCGATATTCAAAGCGTGCGGAACCGTTTTCGATCGGGCCGTTTGTTTCAAGTCGGCGTGGGTCCACTTCTCAAAATCTCGCCACTTTCGAAGCTCAATTTTCATGCAATCAAGTGTGAATGATCTCATTTGATAGATTTCGGCATTTTGAAGCCAATGGTGCAATCGATTTCACGAACGGAGGTCGTTTGATTCTCGTCGGTGCCTCCAAACCTCGATATGCGTGCAGACACGTTGACCACTCGAGCGCTTGATAGATTGTTCATCAAGTCGTGAAATATTTATATCCTGACTAATTTTGATATTTTGAATGCGATGACAAAGTCCGTTCATCGATCGGAGGTCATTTGAGTTGATTTCAGTGACGTCCAGTACGTTTCAGCCTCGATTTGCGTGCAGTCACTTCAAATCACTCAACATTTGCGAACTTGTCCGGTGAGCGGATGCCAGTTTTGACATTTCAAAGCGATGGCGTGATCAATTTAATGAGCGGAGGGCGTTCAAATATCGCCGCAGCGACTCGACGCGCCGACACATTGATAGCTCGAGCGCTTAATCGATTGATTATTAGATTTTACAATATTTATATTTTGACCAATTTCAACGTTCTGAACGCGATAGCGAAGTCCGTTCATCGATCGAAGGTCGTTTCAACCATTTTTTGTGACGTCTAGTGTATTTTGATCCCCGATTTACGCACTGTCGCTTCCGAAGTCCGTCGAGTTAGACTTGTGGGCTTGACTCAACTTATGACACGTATGTGGAGGTCAACAGTTTCTTAAATTATCTGATTATCTATTAAATTGAACTAAATTTTATGATATCTTTTATTTAAATTTCAGATGACCACTAGTAATTTTTCATATTAACATCAACTTCTTATGAAGGATCATTATTATCCGAATCTGACACGAACTGCAACACGATAACCCATTTTACTCTAAATTAGTTACTCTATATGATAATGACACAATCATCTTTCTAGATGTATGTTCCTTCTCTAGCTTGCTTGTGAGGTATGTATAATGAAGCTTTTGATGGGGATTAATTATGCTAATGACTGTACTAATCAATCTCATCAAGATTAAGTAAATGCCATATCTAATGATGAAATAAGGCAACATGGATTATAACTAATGAATTGTTGATAATTATTGCTAATTAAAGCATTATATGAATAATTTTGGTTATGTGAGAATATTGGCTTTTTTATAGAAGGAATGATTAATTACTCTCATCTATGTCTTAACTTATATTCAAATTGAGTCATTCTTCCAATCATACTCGTTCTATATGTAGTGGTTTCTTATCATCCATAATTTGGACGATTGAAATATATATATATATATATAATATAGTAAGACATCAAAGTAAAATGGAATTCGTCAAAAGCTAACTAGGTTGACCTTCATTTAATTTTAATGTCATAAAAGTTTAGATATTATATATATTTTTTCTTTTGAAATTACTGTTGAGCATTAATTTTTTTTGACTTGTTTTAGTAATCTTATGAATAAAAGTAATTAATATGTTTATTCTTTAGCCACATTATTTTAGGGACTATTTAGTCACTTTCATTTTAATTGTAGGGTAAAATAAACTTCAATTTTTTGAAATTTCTATCATTTGATCTATCACATTCAAAATGATGTGTTATTGCATAGTGTATTTAAAATACACTATCTAATTTAAATCTATTGTACTTAAAATTCATTAAATTTGTACAAATTCCAAAAATATAATTATGTTCAAGTGAAACCTATCAGCAGTGAACTATTATCATTAGTTGTTATTCTCAACGATCATTATCATTTCTTTATTATCATTTGTACTTTCATCATCATCGATAATCCTATTTTATTTTTGCATTATTTTAAGTAAATATTTTTTTTTTAGTTTTTTCAACCAAATAATTTTTTTAAAAAATATTTTAATTATATTATTTTTATTTTACAATAATTTTCTTTTATATGCATCTCATTTTGAGCCAATTGAACACCCCTATATTTATAATTATACTTTTTAAGAAGTGTGATATGTAAAATATTGCTAAAATTTTATACATAATTTTTAAAAAAAAATGATAAAATAGCAATATTTGATGTCAAATGCTTTTAATCATAATATTAAAATCATACTTCTAGAAAAATATAAATATGATATATTTTAAAACAATTTACATAAAATTACTTGTACCCTTTTAAAAAATATGATTAATAATATTATCTTTAAATCCACTACTTAGAATTGGAGACATAGATTAAAGTTATTATTATTTATTTTAAAATCATCGATGATAGAGTTGTTATCCAAATCATTAAGAGTTTTAGAATTCATTTTTATATTAATTTAATTTAATTTAATTAATGTGTTATTTTAAAAATAATTAAAATAAAAAAAATTAATTTGTTCATTACAATGCACTATAAATTCATAATTTTTATATCTCTTATATGTTGATTTCAGGATGTCGTCACCCTCATGCTTTTACAAAATATCTAATTTTTATCATTTAAGAAAAATGATAAATTGCTTATTCTATATCGATAATGATATTTTTGACATAAATCTTCCACGTGGCCTTAATAATTTCTAGAGCATTAAAATCGCATACGCTGCATACGCACGCTCTTTCCGTTTAAATGGATTAATATCACGTAGTTATCGTGAAATTCCTGATTAGCCTAACTCGCATGCGGGAATTTTTAAACAAAATAATTAAAAAAACAATAATTCGTACGTGGAACAGTAATATGAAATTAAGTCTTTATTTGGACAACTAACTCGATTGTCCTATGCGGGACGATTCCACCGTCGGTATTTGACGCATCAAGTCGACGCTAGGCCCACGATTCATGCATGCGTCGCTCTCACCATGCGCGATCCCCTCATAACATTTAATTTTTAGCCATTTTAGAAAATTAAAAAATAAATACTTGGAGTGATTTATTGATAGTGCTATGCATTACAGAAAGAGGTTTTTTTTAGAGATTTAAATTTGCAAAATTCACCTCAATTGAGCTTTAGATTCTCAATTTATATGACTTATTGGATAACTATGAAATTTTGAGAATTACACGACCTTAGCTATAATTAATCATGCAAATACTTTTTGACTATTCATTCATACCGATCATCACACTTTAAGATGAATGAAAGTGAGATAATAGTTTCAATGGTATCTAATACTTTGAAGAAATTTAAGGAGTTGGACAATGAAACCAACTTAATATAGAAAATAATTATGGGTTATGGCACTAAATATTTTCAAGATTTATTTCTAAGGGTGTTGATTAGTTTAATTAAGTGCTTAATTCCTCTTATCTTGTCCATGGCTTCTTATTAGGTAACTTGCTTTTGGGTAAATGCAATATAATATGTATAGTGGATTAGATTCTCTTGTTCCCTGATGCAAATACTGGATTATGATAATTGTTTGTCAAATTAGGGTTTTTTTTTCTTATAATGAGGTTCTGACATTTGTAGATTAAGACCCATAGTTTCTATGATAATGATTTAATTTTTTTATTGAAAAATGTATTATATGTCTACGTTAGATGGATCGTGTTTGAAAGTGATGAAGCTCATAGATTCCATAACAATACTCTAACTTTTCATTAGAAAAGGCATCAATCATCCTCGTCAGATGGATCGAGTTTGCTGGTGATCAAATTCCATAGTTTCTACGACCAAGCTTTGATTTTCTGTGAAAAAGGCATTAGTTATCTTTATCGGATGAACTCAATTTAAAGATGATCGAAGCATGTAATTTTTGTGACGAGGCTTTGATTTTCTCTTGGAAAAGACACCAACTATCCATGTTTGATAGACTAGGTTTAAAGATGATTAAAGCTCATAGTTTCTAGTTTCTACGGCTAGTCTTTGAATTTTTTTTTTTTTTTTGAAAGGATGTCAAGTCTTTGAAAGGAAGTTTTATCAAAGCTTATAGTTTTGACTTTTCAAGTAAAAGGTTGAGTTTCCCTAAGACCTATTGGATGGCTCAGGCATCGATGAAGAAGCATTCTTCAAAAAATTCAAAAGACTTATCAGATATTTTTGGATTTTGTTAAAAAGAATAGCCTATTTTGAACTTATATTTATGCAATTTTTTATAATTTAAATTATAGAAATAAATTATATCAAAATATACCTATAGAGTATAAGGATCAAAGAGGTCATGCCCAAATGCTAAGGTAAATAAGTTATTTTTATAGATTTTTTTCCTATCTCTATTTTGTTTTGCACTTATGATGCACTTTCATATGAAGGTGGCTACAAAAAAAAAATTAATGTGTACCGGCCATGGATAATGTAGACTATATCATCACAACTCATAGCTCGATGGTGTTTCACAATAAATTTTACTTTCTAAATGACTTGGTGGTTCTTGCTGCCAAATAGTTTGATAAGTATTTTTTTCGTCCCGATAATATTTCACTATTTTCAAGATGACACTTGTGCAAGAATAAGATTTCATTTGGCTCTCAAATTAATTAAGATCTTTAAAGCAAGTGCTGTGATCTTATCACTATTTTTGTTCAAAACCCTAGTGGTCATTATCAATTTAACCATTTTCTTGAAAGATAAAAATACTATAAATATAAGTCTACTTAAAAAGGAATACAATGTAAAATAAGATTATCACTAACAATGGTAGTTTGGAGTACATGCCATTAAAGAAGTTAGAGAGACCATATGCCACTATAAGAAAGCTCACTGGCCAAGAAAGCAATATATCGTGGCCATTTGTGGTATGATTGTGTTGATATCGTATAGCTTATGGTTGCCATTTCATTGGTTCTACTCCTGTGCTTGATGTGTCTACAGTTTACACAAAGCATGAGCAACTCCTCGTCATCAGTTTACACAAGTTGGTCTTCTTCCAAAGTGGGATGCTCCTTTCATAATCACGACCACTTGACTATCAAGACACCTAGAGGAGTAGTGATCAAACATCTTCAAGTCTATGGGCTTGACGTCAAACTGTTGTTGTTGTACTGTCTCATCACATTTAGCCTTCTTGTTTAGGCAAGTGGGTGAGTACCTATGTTTGCAATTTCTCGGTTAGTGGCATCCTCCCCATTGTTGTCATTCTACCTTTGACACCAACTTAATGGTATCGAAGAGCGTCCATTACTATGAAAGCTGAACAACACATGCAATCACTCGCAACAAACGCCCTAAGAATGTTCGAACTCGACAAAAAACTCTTCAATTGACAACCAGTTTTCTAAAATAATGCGTCTGAATGAAGGCATTCATATCAATAATAATGAAGAAAATACCGCAGTCGCAATTTTTTCTTCAATTTTTTAAGGTAAAAGTAGTGACCTTGTTCTTCCCCTCATATCTATGATTTCCTTTTTGATTCTTCCACCAAATGCAGGCATTTTTCTTTAATTTGATAGCTTCTAAGCTTTTCCTAACAATCGCATAAAACTTAATTGTTTTTTAAAATTTTACTATACAATATGCATCGAGTTGATGAAGTATTCGGGATTCAAGCTTCCTTCAAAATAAGAAATGTTGTTCTTCACCATGAAATCATGGTGTTGATTTCTTGGTTCCTATCTTCTAGATATTTTTCTTATTCATTTCATTGTTCCTAACTACCCCCACTTCTCGTAAGCAGCAAGTTAATTCTGCAGAGGTTAAACTCTTGCTGTGAGTCCTCCATAGTGATTTCTTGAATGGGGGGTCGTTAGCAGTTCCTCCGAGGTAGCATCCTTCAACTCTGGGCTTTGACACCAAGCTAAAACTAGCTGGAGAAGCAACTCCGAAAGAACAGAAACTCGCCGATCTTGGAAATGCAGTTGAATTCCCTCCACTGCAGCTCCACCAAAGAAAACAATAAAAATAGAACTCCTTTCTTTCTTTCTTTAATTCAAAATTATGTTTAAGAAAAAAATATACAATCTTGACCCAGTTAAAGCCCCATTTAAAGAACATAATAAAAGTAAGTTGAATATTAAAAAAATGTTTTAATAATATTTTAAATATTTAAAAAATGATTCACAATTAGATATAGATTTGCCTTGAAAAATTTTAAATTTTGGATGACTGGATTAATTTTTAGGTCAATTTTGAGTCTAAGAGACTGTTAGTTTAATTTTTTGAGTTAGATTCGAGATGAACCACTAACCTAAAATTGACTTTATTTTCACCAATCACTAATAATTTGACTCGATTTTGTCATAATAACCTAAATTTGACATGGTCTTAATTGCAAAAAAAAAAACCCTCAATTTTGATTAAATTTTGACTTGAAATACATGTTTATATAGATTAATTGAGTCATGTTCAAGTCTTTAGGTCGAAGGTAGGTTATGTTTCGATCAAAGTTTTAAACTCATTTAATAAATAAGTTGGGCTCAACACATATAATTCTAAGTTATATCAATTTTAGGTCAAAGTCAAATTGACCCATCGACCATAATGAACACTCTTAGGCTCATTAAAGTCAAGTAATATTAAAGATTTTAATATAAAATTAAAATTTTAAAAAACTTTTAAAAATTATATTTTTAAAATTATTTCAATATTAATTTTCTATTAAAATTTTATAATTTCTTATTGATATTAAAAATTTAGAGAGTAAAATAAGATTTTTATAAATATTTTACTGATAAAATTGATTGTAAGAAATTAATTTTTATCTTTAAATTTATTAAAATTTTTAAAACAAGCCAAATAATAGTGTAGTAGTGATCTTACAAGCAAATCAATTAAAAATTTTATTTTCGTATACACACTTTTAGTTATTATTAATTTTAAGACAAATGACCCTAAAATATGATTTAGTAAAAAATAATAAATTAAACATCCACTTATAATAGTACTTTCATTGTTTTAGTTATTCGATTGCTACTCCATTATTTTTGGCTACTATTATTTAATTTTTTTTTAAAAAAATATGATAATAAATAAGTTTTTTTACAATCAAATTTCTTAGTATCAGTATGTTTAAGAAAATAATGAAAATGATTAAATTATAAATAGATAAGAATTAGGTAGTTGATATAAAAAATTTTCTTTATTATTTTAAATTTATATTATCTGTAAAAAAATTTAAAAAAAAATTTCTACACCAATTTTATAGTTAAATGAATTAAACTCTTTTGTACCACTTTAGCTTCAGTGTTATTTGAGGTCAATGAATTAGGTTCAAATTTAATTCAAATTTATTTCGAGTCGAATTGGTATAACTTACAGTCAACTTATTTATTAAATGGGTTAAAAATGTGATCAGTCTGATCTTCTTTCAGCCTGATATAATATGATCCGAGTAATTCATTTATATATATATAAGAAAGCTTAAAGAGCTCACTGGTATAGTGTCTCTCTCTCTCACTTTTGTAAAGTTGGCTTCAATGGCAGTATATGTATGGGGTGGATGGAGAAAGGCAAGCACAAAAAAAATTGAGAATTTTCCATAAAATTCTTTTGATAGAACCCTAAATCCTAAACTATAAGATGAATGAAAGTGAGATAATAGTTTCTCAAGTTAGTACTATAACAATGTAGGACCAATGGCATCTTCAACTTTGCAGAAATTTAAGGAGTTGGACAATGAAAGCAACCTAATATAGAAAATAATTATGGGTTTATGGTACTAAATATTTTGAAGATTTATTTCTAAGGGTGTTGATTAGTTTAATTAAGTGCTTATTCCTCTTATCATGCCCATGGCTTCTTATTAGGCAGCTTGCTTTTGGGCAAATGCAATATAATATGCATAGTGGCTTTGCTTCTCTTGTTCCCTAATGCAAATAATGGATTATGATAATAGTTTGTCAAATTGTTTTTTTTTTTTTTTTTTTTGATAATAAGTCTCTACCATTTGTTAGATTAAGATCCATAGTTTCTATGATAAGGATTTAGTTTTTCATTGAAAATGTATTAGATGTCCTCGTTAGATGGATCGTGTTTAAAAATGATGAGGCTCATAGATTCCACAACAATACTCCAAATTTTCATTAAAAGGCATAAACCATCCTCGTGGATGGATCGAGTTTGATAGTGGTCAAAGTCGGTAGTTTCTAAGACCAAGCTTTGATTTTCTTAAAAGGCATTATTATCTTTATTGGATGAACTCAACTTAAAGGTGATGAAGGCATACAGTTTCTGTAAGAAGGCTTTGATTTTCTCTTGGAAAAGACACCAACTATCCATGCTGGATAGACTAAGTTTAAAGATGATTAAAGCTCATAGTTTCTAGTTTCTATGGCTGGGCTTTGATTTTTATTTATTTTTTATTTTTTATTGTTTTAAAGGATGTTAACTGTTCTCTTCAGATGGAATTTTTAAACGGATGTTAAGTGTTATCAAAGCTTATAGTTTTGACTTTTCAAGTAAAAGGTTGATTTTCTCTAAGACCTATTGGATGGCTCAGACATCGATTAAGAAGTATTCTTCAAAAAATTCAAAAGACTTGTTGGATATTTTTAGATTTTCGCAAAGAGAATAGCCTTTTTTGAACTTATATTTATGCAATTTTTTTATAATTTAAATTATAAATATAAATTATATCAAAATATATCTATAAAGTATAAGGATCAAAGAGGACATGCCCAAACGCTAAGGTAAACAAGTTATTTTATAGATTTTTTTTCTATCTCTATTTGTTTTGCACTTATGATGCACTTTCATAGGATGGTGGCTACAAAAAAACAATGTACCATCGATAATGTAGACTATACCATCACAATTCATAGCTCGATTGTGTTTCACAAGAAATTTTACTTTCTAAATGACTTGGTGGTTCTTGTTGCCAAATAGTTTGATCAGTGTGTTTTTCTTTCAAAGAATATTTCTCTATTTTTGAGATGTCATTTGTGCAAGAATAAGATTTCACTTGGCTCTCAAATTGATTAAGATCTTTAAAGCAAGTGACGTGACTTTGTCACAAGTTTTGTTCAAAACCCTAGTGGCCATTATCGATTTAACCATTTTCTTTAAAGATAAAAATACTATAAATATAAGTTTAGTTAAAAAGTAATATGATATAAAATAAGATTATCACTAACTGTGATGGTTAGGAGTACATGTCATTAAAGGAGATAGGGGCCATATGTCACTACAAGAGAGCTCACTCGCCAGGCAAGCAACATTGTGGCCATTTATGGTATGATTGTGTCCATGTCATATAGTATACAATTGCCTTTTGATTGGTTATACTCCTGTGCTTGATGTGTCTACAGTTGTGCAGGATGCACATAGATGTTTCAATAGTGTTTTAAATATTAAAAAATCATTCACAATTTGATATAGACTTGACCTTGAAAAATGTTAGATTTTGGCTGACTTGATTAAATTTTAGGTCAAATTTGGGTCTAAAATATTGTTAGTTTAATTTTTTGGGTTGGGATTGAGATAAACCACCAACTAAAATTGACTTTGACACCATAATTAATAATTTGACCGATTTTGACCTACTAACTTAAAATTGACCTAACTTTAATTACAAAAAATAAAAATAAAACTCAATTTTGATTGAATTTAGACATAAATTTGACTTGAAATACATGTTTATATAGGCTACTTGAGTCATGTTCAAGTTTTTAAGCTTGAAGGTAGGTTAGGTTTCAATCAAAGTTTTAAACTCATTTAATAAACAAGTTGGGCTCAATTCATAGCATTTTGCGTTGGATCAAATTTGGGTCAAAGTTGAACTTACCCATTGATCATAATCAACACTCCTATGCTCATTAAAGTGAATTAATATTAAGGATTTTAATATAAATTTTAAATTTTAAAAATTTTAAAATATTATTTTCTAAAATTATTTCAATATTAATTTTCTATTAAAATTTTATAATTTTTTTATTGATATTATAAATTTAAAGAGTAAAATAAGATTTTTATAAATATTAAACTGTTAAAATTGATTGTAAGAAATTAATTTTTATCTTTAAATTTCTTAAAAAATAAAAAAAAAAAACTAGCCAATCAATAGTGTAGTAGTGATCTTACAAGAAAATCAATAAAAAAAATTATTTTCATATACACACTTTTACTTATTTATTAATTTTAAGGCTAATGGACCTAAAATACAATTTAGAATAAATTAATAAATTAAACATCCACTTATAATAGTGTTTTCATTATTTTAGTTATTCAATTGCTACTTCATTATTTTTGGCTACAATTATTTTATTTTTTAGAAAGATAATGATAATAAATAAGTTTTTTACAATCAAATTTATTAGTAAGAGTCTATTTTAAAAAAAAAATAATGAAGATGGTTAAAATATAAATATATAAGAATTAGGTGGTTGATATAAAAAAATTTCTTTATTTTTTAAAATTTATATTATCTATACAAATTTTTAAAAAATATTTTTCTACACCATTTTTATAGTTATTTTTATTAAGGGTTACAACAAATATAAATGAATTAAAATCTTTTGTATCACTTCAACTTCATGTACCTAGGAGTGTTATTTCAGGTCAATGAATTAGGTTTAAATTTAATTCAAATTTGTCTCGATCTCATATAACTAACACTCAACTTATTTGTTAAATGGGTTAAAAATCTGACCAGAGCCTAACCTTCTTTCAGCCTGTTTGATGTAATATGACCCGAGTAATTTATTTAGACATATATTTTAAGTCAAATTTAAGCTAAAATTTAATTTAAAATTAAAATTATATTAATTTTAAGTTGATAGGTCAAAATCAAATTAAATTTTTATTGGTTGATCAAAATCTAGTAATTTTAAGTTGATGATTACCTTTCCAAAAATTAAACTAGTGAGTCTCTTAGACTCAATTCAATCAAGAAATTAATTGAGTCAACTCAAATTACTATTATTAATATTTTTTTGACAAATTTTTTTTTAGCTTAATCTTATTTCAAATTATAGTATCAAATCAATTAGTTGCGGGACCGACACTGAGCGTTAGAACCAATCGGACGGCAGTAATCCGTACGGCACAATATCCGAACATAAACGGCCACGATGCTGCTTGCGTGGCTAGTCAGCTCTCCTGAGGACACGTGGCCGCTAACACCTGGGATGCCAACTCACCGATCTCCCCTCTCGGCCCCGCGCAGGTAACTGAACTATAATTCCAAAAGCCCTCCACTTGCAACTCAACCCAAACAAATTTTAGAATTCGATCCATGCCCTCTCGGAACTCTTCTCCTCCTCCCCATAAATCCACCCCTCCCCTCCAGTCCCAAAGTTTAACTTCCTCCTCCATTCCTGTTCTATCCAATCACCACGCCGCCACATCATCTCCGGCGATGTCAACCTCCTCCGTTCATCTCCCACCGGGCTTCCGATTCCACCCCACCGACGAAGAACTCATCTTACACTACCTCAGAAATCGCGCAGCCTCGTCCCCATGCCCTGCTTCCATCATCGCCGAGGTCGATATCTGATGGGACCTTCCTGGTTAGTCACGACGACTCATAAAATGATTTATTTTTTATTTTTATTTTTTGTGATGCTTATTGAGCTTTACGCAGTGCACACAAGATTTTGATGATATGTTTCTGTGCAGAAAAGGCGGCGTTTGGTGACCGGGACTGGTATTTCTTCAGCCCAAGGGATCGGAAGTACCCAAACGGAAACCGGCCGAACCGTGCGGCGGGCTCTGGCTACTGGAAGGCAACGGGGACTGATAAGCCTATTAGCTCTGGGAGTGAGAACATTGGAGTGAAGAAGGCGCTTGTGTTCTATAAAGGAAGGCCTCCTAAGGGGCTTAAAACTAATTGGATCATGCATGAGTATAGACTTGCTGATGCAAATAAAAGTAATAGCTATAAGCCCATCAGACTTAGAGATCATTCCATGAGGGTAAACATTCGATCATTGGTATATCTTTTTCTGATCGAATTATCGTTTTCGCTTCTTATGTAACTTAGCTATGACTCCCTCTGCAACCGAGTTATTAGTTAGTTAAATTTGTTAGCTTTCTCACTATATGATGTTCACTGATCTCATCTTCTTCTTTTGCCTAATTTCAGCTGGATGATTGGGTTCTCTGCCGGATCTATAGGAAGAGCAATCATCTCTCACCAACAGAGATGGATCAAGAACAAGAAGATCCATGTGGGGAAGAAACATGCTTTCCGGCGATGCAAAACCAGATGATGCCAATGAACCATGGAATGAAGCTGCAAAAAGTTGCATCCATATCAGAATTCCTGCAAGAATACTCGCCGCTATTGAATCTTTTGATAATCAGCAGGAAATTCCAAGATTTGATAGCAATTCTCTTTTCGGGCACCCACTTTTATCCCAATCCATGATCAATCAAAGCCAAGACAGTGGTGGCAATGGTTATTTCCTCCCACAGCTCTCACAAGCAGAATCCCCTGTTTCCATTGGCGCGAAGCGCCAAAGAATGGATGACTGCGCCAATGAAGAGAGCAATGGAACTTCACACTCCTTGAAGAAACAGAATGATCTCAATATGTTTCCAAACTTCTCCAGCCAGTTTGATGGCTCACAGTACGGCTTGCTAAGCCAACCATTCTTCAGCCAGCAATTGTTGATGAATTCTAATACAGGCAGCCTCCATTGAGTTCGTGCGCATCAGTCATAATGGAGCTAAGATAATTAGAAAGGAAAGCTTAATGAGCTCACTGGTATAGTGTCTCTCTCTTTCACTTTTGTAAAGTCGGCTTCAATTGCAGTATCGTATGGGTTAGATGGAGAAAAGACAATTAGAAAAAAGATTAAGAATTTTCCATAAAATTCTTTTGATAGAACACTAAAGATGTAATAGAAATAGTGGACTGCTAGGTAGTTTGTGGATTGAGGTAGATGTTAATGAATGGTTCATATTTATTTAATAAAAATTTAGATATTGTTGATTTGATCATATTGTGTCTCACTTACAGCCAATGTTTGTTGTATTTTGTTGCGAGCTGATTGATGTTTTCAAGTACATTATAACATGACTGCTATATTTGAATTGAGGTATGGAGAAGAATCCTAATCAAGTAAATAATATAATATTTTTTGGCTATCATAAGAGGATAGGGTTAGGTTCACAACCTATGGAAGAGGGAAGGTAGGTACTCCAAGCTTTGGTTATAACTTCTTTGATGATTTGGATTGTACTTTCATTCAATTTCCTATTTTTTTACATTAAATAATACAAATTATCTCTTTCTCTCTCTCTCTCTCTCTCTCTCTCTCTCTCTCTCTCTCTCTCTCGGGAAGTGAATTTAATCTCAAATTGTCATAGTACAACATATATGTAAAGCATTGATCCTACGACTTTTTTACAGTCTAGACTCTCAACCACTACGCTAAGGTGGCTTGCTTTTTCTTCTTCTTATCTATCATAAACTTGCACACATAACATATATGTAAAGCCTTAATCCTAAGACTTTTTTGGCAGCCTAAACTCTTAACCACTAGGCGAAGAAGAGCTACTTTCTCTTTCTATATTTTTTTTCTTTTGTAGAGATTCTTAATAGTAATTTTAGCTAGATGATAATCATGAATGTGTGAAATAAATGCCACTTAGTATGAATTCCTTAGAAAGAGAGATATTTTGGAGAAACTATAACATGTGAACCATTATTCTCTCATTTCCAATTATTTTCTTTCTTATCAAAGCTTCCAATTAATGTGCTATAAAGTGAGAAACTTTATGAGTTAATTTTCCACCTATTATAAAATCACTTGAATTGATCTCTTGATGAGAGCTCTTCTTTTTTTGTCTAATATCAACACAATCACAACAAGATGAAGGGATAGAATATATGGAATTAGTTTAGATAATCACAACAATATTATTTATTTATTTTTAATTAAGATTAGTTGTTAATTGAAAAGGATGGTGGAATATTCTGGTGGCTCACCTAGTTCACCACTTCACCCCTGTGTTTGATGTGGATAAGCATGAAGAAAAAAAAATTTATTTCTGAAAAATAATATATTTGTCAACCAAGTCTTTTCACATAAAAGCTATCCTTGTATTAGTGTGATGATTGCTTGATGAGAATGTAAAGGAAGACTTTTAGGGACATCAATCTAGTGTTTTTAGTAGGCACTTAACCATAGTTAGATTGTTGCTTTAACCAAAGTTGAATAAAATAGAATTTGTAGTGGTTCACTTGAACTTGTCCACATTGACTATTTCTTTATACAAGGAATCTAATAGTATGTTCTCATGAAATACCTTTTTATTTTAATAAAGTTTTGGCATGATAAAGCTGAAGTTATTAGCCAATCAGACATATGAGAAATATTTTTCAGGTGTTTAATTCTAAAATAATCCTCTGACTATTTATTTGTGGATAATTTAGTCTTAAAATATTACATTTTTTTAAATTTAGTCTTTAATTGTACTCAATTTTGTATCACTATTTTTATATGAGAGATCATTTTGGATCAATTTTGTATAGTCGCGGACTAAATTAGAAAAATATGATACTCTTTGTCGGGGGACCATTTTGAAATTTATTTCTATTTTTTAGGGCATTCACACCCCTAACTTAAGACGAAGCTTTCATGAAATTTGTTTTGTATGTAGCATTGTTGTGATGCACAAATTATTTGCATAAATACAAATGATATCAATTCATATTAACATTGTAATGCTCAAGTGGTTTGACAATTTATAATATTATCATTCATGTAAAAAAAAAAAATTAAAGAAAAGTACTTTCATTATGAGAATTTTTACAAGTTGAACATCTGAATCGCTTTCAAGGTAGATTCAATTTCCAACTAATCATCTCATATATTTCAGCAAAGTCTTATTTTTCTCACCAAGCTACTGTTTGATCTGATGGCAGTCACAACCACTAACTTTTTCTTCTGACCTGATAACCATCAACTTGACACGATAAGCATCCAAAAGAGAACTAAGTTCTTATGGTATAATCATTAGTAATCTGATCTGTAACGTCATTTTATATCATAATATTGAAGCAAAAGTGCTCCATTCAATAGATATGATGGCATTATTGCTTAACTAACATAAACAAAATAACCTCATAATGTTATTTAAGAATCATAATGACTGAAACATCGAAGTCTGAAAGGGTAATTCCAACGAGAAGAAACCTTTGAAACTCAGCATCTGTTTAAATTCTGGTCAGCTGATGAAAGGAAATAAAGCAGAAGTTAAAAAATCTGAAATCATTCATAATCAAATTATTTATATTTATGTAGATTTCCTTCACTTTCCTGCCATTCATACAGAGCCTTAAAGCTAATGGCGAAAGGTTATCATACTTAAAAGCAAGCTCCTGCTGCACCCATGGTAGAGTTCTGTCAACTTTCAGTGCTGAATATTATAGCATTTCTTCAGAAAATTTCTCCTTCTTTGTGATTTAATATAGTTTAATCCACCTGTATCTCTCAATGGAAGATCAAGCAAACACGTGCAGAGACTGGATAACTACATTTCTTTACTTAGTGGATAAATCATAGCTCAATTAACGCTTGGTTAAAGCTCATTTATTTCATTAAATGAGATGTTTGTTAATAGGCTCGATAATCTCAATCTGAATAGCTATGAACAAACTCGAGCCAAATTCAAATATGAATTTCTTAAACGAGTTCAAGCTCGAACACAATCCTAAAAGCTCAAATCGAGCTCGAGCTTGATATTATTAAACAAGCTTGGGTTCGATCAATCACATGCTCGGCTCTATTCTGTTCATTTGTAAACAGGATTAAATGATATATTTTAAGAAAAATACTGTTACTCTCTCTAAGTTTTTTCAGCAATCTTTATCGACTCTTACGTTAGCTCCCTTTCAGGAAGCAAACTGAGCATCAGAATGAATTCCCATAAATTATTACATTTTTAATATTCATAGCTTTACAAGTTTCATAAGTTATCTCCACATGTGCTTAATAAAAGTCATGAAACAAGCAAGCTTTAATTTTTTTTATTTTTTTTTCTATTTCAATGGTCAGTGCTCACTGAATTGGTAAGAACAGATTATAATATTCAAATATGATAATGACTTCAACGGTAAAATAAATAAAAACAGGCTTCCAACAGCTGGCATATGGCATACCTCAACCTAATATTTATCTACCCACTGTCTCTTGCTCGTTGGTGGCCGAGCTGACCGTGTTGATTTCCTCTGGTAGGCTCAATGGAACAGTCGAAATGAGTGGGTGATGAATGTGCTTATAGCCTGATTAATTAAACGATATCCAAGTAAAAGTTGGGTGGATACATCCCAAAAAAAAAATATTTATCTTAAAATTAACAAATCATCATTTTACATAATAAAATAATAAAAAACAGTGTTTTTTACATTAGGAAGATAATCTCTCCCTAAAGTTATAATTAAAAAAAGGATTGTGTGCTATCATCATAGTATATTCTTTTATAGGCATGAGATTGTGTAGGTAAACTTGTCAAATTTCTTTATATATATTAGAGGATGAAAAAGGCATATAAATAGCTTTTAATAAAGCTAGTTGTGAATGGAGTTGGAAAGGTATAAACCATAGGAAGAAAATTTATAATGATTTTGAAGTTTTAAGCTTTAAGAATTTAATAGGAATTTTTTTAGTTTAAATATATATATATATTAAATAACAATTTCAAATTTCTTATAAAGGATAGTAATTTTAGGAATAAAATGAAGAATGAAGCATATGCTTGTAAAGAAGAGCAAGATATACAAAGGTCTACCAATGTCATTGGCATATAAAGTCTTCAATGACACTAAAATATATCATTTAACCCAAGAAGAAAAGAATTTGCATACTAAGAGGAGTTATCTAAATATGATAAGTGCTTATTCACATGAGAGAGAGAGAGAGAGAGAGAAGAGAGAGAAACTTGGACCCATAAGATTAATTAGAGAGCCTAATTTAATGTGATCAACACCAAGTGACATAAAATCATACATTTGATAATTAACTAATTAAGTAATTATTTCGTAAGTTGAACAGATCAGTACGAAGAATAGGTGTCGTGCAAGCATCGATAAAATATGTAGGTATTTCACAAGTCAAGCAAGAAAGCAAATCATCACAACAAATTAAGGAGGACTTTCATAAAGATGTAAAAATATAAAATTAAAATTCATTTTGCTTTTTTTATGATAAATTATACCATGTTATATTTATTAACTAAAGAATTTTCTCATTTTGATAAACTATATTGAATTAAAAATGATTTTTTTTTCTTAAATTGATACTAAATAAATACAAATTAAATATAATAGAATTGTTTAGAAGCAAAAGTTGATGATCCTAGTTGTTGAGAATTTGGCTTTCAACCAAGAGGCTTGGTTCAAGTCTTTCATATATATTATGCAAGTTTGTGATTAAATTCTCAAATATCTAAAAAAAAATAAAAAGCTTTCATTATATGTATGCCTTAATTTATTACGTCAAGTTCTAAACTATGAGCTTGAAATTTACAATCATAATAAATTATTGTTAATGATAAAATAAATATAGAATCCTATGCAAGTTATTGATTTGTTCATATTATGATGTTACTCTACTAATTGTTGGATTTTACTAATGAGAGTTATTTTAAGGTTTAAATTCTTAATTAAATATAAATGAGCAATTTCTCATTAATGTGTGTAGATTTCTTTTAAAATCATTAATTTGCCAATCACCTAATATCATTTTAATAATTATTAATTTTATTTACAATACAATAATACATGTATTATGTCTACAATTTTCTCTCTCAAATCCTTTGTTTCAAAATGATTCTCTTATATTTAATTAGTGACTATTTAGTATCAATTAACCTAAATCATTTTTTTAATTTCTCCAAGAATTTTTACAGGTATGGACTATTTATATATTTATGAATAGTGCACTTTATATATTTTCATAAAAAATTATTACAATTTACTAAACTATTTTAATTGACCTCCTTTAATCATTTGATGATTTTTAGAATCTTAATTTCAAAATGATCTTAGAATTAAGTGAACTTGGGCTTACCATATCATTTGTTTCATTTCGATGTTCATTTCTAACATAATTAGGCATGCAAATTAGGGCATTTAATAGCTCGATTAACCTTTAAAATTTTATAATCTTATTTCTAATTGATTAATTTGAGCTCATTTAGACTCTCATCAAGTCATTTTGATTTTTTAAGTTTTCTCATCAAATTGTATTTCCTTAATAATCAATTTGATTAAAAAAACATAAAATCAATTGTTGATATTAGGTGTTCTTAGATGTTAAATTTGAATCAAATGAATTTCTAACTGTTATATTCATTATCTTCATCTTCGAGCATCAAAATTTGTCAATAAATATATTTTAGCTTAAAATCTTGGACATAAATCATAATGTCACATAAATTCTAAACCCTAACCATTAAAAGGATGTTAATATAAACCGCCCTTAAAGTTGAGAATCAAATAATTTAATCTATCAATGTTGTTGTCACAACTTATCCAGTCAAAATTACCAAAATATTTGATAAAGTTATCTAAAATTCCTCAAAACTTTCTCCTCTGACTCCCATTGATTCTAATAATCTCTAAATCGAGCCCAAACAGCCCGGAATTATAAAAGATTTACATAGAAGGTTGGGCCAGCTTCGGTAAGGAATTGAGTTCACTGTCAGCCCAAGCCCAAATATATTATGTGATACATGTTGATGCATACATTGCCAAATGGGCCCATTAGCACGGCCCAAAAGCTACCCCTTTTCTTCACATCACCAGCCATCCTATTGTTGTCTTTCTCATGCTTTTGTGCGCACGAAAATCTAGTAAGCTCAAATTAAAACTAAAACAAAACAAAAGTTTACTCTTTAAAATACTATTAGTAACTCACTCATTAGCTTAAAATTTTGAATTAATAAATATTTATACTCTATTATATTAAGCGGCTGATGTTTGATTGTTGGAAAAAGAATACACTATATTTAGATTAATTTAAATTATTTAATTAAAAATTCTATAAATACATGATTTTTTTTTTTGATAAAAAAATATAATGAAAATATTTTGAAGGTTTTAAATAGTGGCGGGCGGCCGAGGTGATGGTGGTAGCGGCATTAGGCGGCCGGCTCGACGGCTGGGCGTCGGCGACTCGAGCAAACAGAACGGCAGCGACGTGGTGACGCTAAAGAAGTCTCATTCTTGCTTTTTGAATTTTAAATACACCAAAATTTAATATTTTATGAATTTCAAATGAATTACATCACTTTAGAATTTTACTTTACATCATGCCAAATGTAAAAAAAAAAAAGAAGCTAAAATCATTGCATTTACTTTACTTTCTAATCAAACAGTCTCGAAAAAAATTATGTAGAATATCTTGATATAAATTATATCATGATGATTAGTGTTATAAATAAAAATGTTTTATTGCAGTAATCTAAATATTTTAATGTCTATCCTAGTAGGAAGTATTGGAATAGATTTTTTATAATAAAATTAAAAAATATTTATGTACAAGTCATTTTAGTCTTGTGATTGAGAGCTTAAGCTATTAACCGAAAGATCTTAAGTTCAAATATTAACATATATTATTATGTTTATGAATTTGAGATTAAATTTGCTCAAATATCTTAAAAAAAATCTTTGATTGAAGCTTTGCATATATACAAAGGATTAATCTTAAAGTACATTGATATTATTAATGATGATAAATTATAAAAAAATTGATCAAATCGTATTCATTAAAGCTTAATTGTGCCTAAAATAGTATAATTTTAATGAAAATAATGCCTTTGGTCATTAAAATCTTACCTTCAAGATGCGGTGTTTTACTATATCCTATAATTTATAATTAATTAATCAATATATTAATTTATTAATAAATTCAATAAATCTAATTAAAAAGAACTCTCTCTCCAAATTATTAAAAAAATTTATCCTAACATTAATTCAAATTAGGTGTGAGTTTGATCATTGATAAGATTTTAAACATGATATACTTTAATTAATTAATTAATTTGTTGTTAAGTACTTAAATGTATTAAAAACACTGCTCCGCCGACCCCTTTGACTTTCCAGCACTCTCTTCTTCCTGCTCGATCGCTCATGCTCAGCTTTGATCAGCTCTGGCAGTGGAACAAGTAAGAAGGCGAGGAGGGGCAGTTTATGGATAAGATGAAGGCGTAGCATGGATACATCAGTGCCCCACCCTGGAGGCTCAGGCGACGGCATCACATTCGTCGGCCGCATTCATGTAGCCGAGGACAGGACGGAGAGATGGAGGAAGAATAAAGTGGCTATGAACGACGACAGCGAGGTAGAAGTAATTGCCCCCACCTCTTCCTCTTATCCATCAATTGCCCCACCTCACCTTCTTCCTTGTTCCGCAGCCAGTGCAGAGCACAACTAAGCACGCGAGATCGAGCAGGAATCACAGAAAGCTAGAATGTTAAAGGAGGTGAGCGTCAACCCAAAAGATGAATATTTATAGCACCTAATTAACACCTCTTCAAAATCTCTCCTTTTCTATGTTATACTTCAACAAATCTCCTTTTCCATAAAATGCAGTCCTATCTTCTGGCACTGTTACAAAGATTCCATTGGGAGAGGAAGGTGAAGGATGAAGAAGGTCATCCTACTTTTCCACTGATAAATAATTTTACTGGTTTGGCCATAATACATTATATGATAAGATTAATCCATCTCTCCTTGTGATTGCATATTACAGGAGATTAACCACCGATTAACTTTATGTGATGATTAAGTTCGTTTCATGCCATTCATTTCTGAATACATTGATGAGTTGATTCTGTGGATGAAGAACCATGATATAAGGAAGAGGTATCACTGCACAGGATAGTGAACACAAAAGTGTGACAGGCATCAACCATGATTGCATCATAGTTGCATCGTGGGAGTGACTTTTGTTGAAGGTTCGGAGGTGGAAGATAGTCCTTTTTGACTGTGAGAATTACAATTATCTCTATACTGTTACATTTGATTTTTATTATTTTTATTTGTAGAGATGGAAGGCATAAGACTGTTATTAATTTTCATTACTGTATATTGGAATAATCTTCGGGAGCTATTTCAGCTAATATATAATGAGATGGTAAAATTTTTAAATTAGACGTAATGCTAATCTTAATTAGCAATTTAAACATGAAAAAAAAATTAACATAATAGGCCCAGTCGTCCGTTGAACGAAGGATTGACTCGTCCTTATTTCGACGAAAAATTGAGAGGGCGCGTATTTCAAATCTGTTTTTTTAAATTTAATTCAAAGTTGCTCTGCTGATTTTCGGATTTTTACCAGCGTGCCGCCAAGGGGAGGTCACCGCCCCGGAGAGCTCGCCAAGGAGTCCACTGAGACCACTCATTTTAATGGTTTGTCCGCCGATTTAAGTATTTTTTACCATAAATACTAAATTTGTGGCAGATCTCGTTATGTATGGCTTTATGTTGCATGATTTGCTTATTTAGTTATGTTGTTAGGCTAGATTTGTATATTTTGTATATTTTGTAAATTTTAATGTGTTGTTAGGCTAGATTTGTATATGCCCTGGAGACCATCATTTTTTGCTTCGTTATTATGATGTTTACAGCATTTTGGGAATGAACTTGCCGAGTTTTGATTGTTGTTGTTGTTGTTGGTGGTGGTGGTGTTTTTGGTATGAGTCTTGTTGTTGTTGGTGGTGTTTTTGAAGGAAGAATGAAAATAGATCAAGAGAGTAAGGAAGAGTAGATCAAAATAATGAATCAAAATTATCTTTTCAAATTACTTGACTTATAAATAAAAAGAGACTAAGGAAAGTTCTAACTGTTATGAATTTATTTATTATTTGAGGAACATAAGTTGTCTTTTGTGATGGAGTTGAGTTGTCTCCTACAATTAAAAGAATTATTGAGTTGTCCTTTGTGATGGAGTTGAGTTTAATTGAAGATAGTTGAGTTGGCATGTAGACCATAAAAAATGATAGGCATCTATCTTGTTAGATAATATGCCGACTAACTTATTGAAAAATGGGTGACCAATTTCTGAAAGAATGATAGACATTTTTTTCTTGTTTGACAATAAGTTAGCTAATTTATTGATAAATAAGTGAGAAATTCTTAAAAATTAGTTATCTTGATTAGACAATTGGTAGAAGTATATTGGGCTTCTTAGATTAAACTAAAGGAGATATCTTTTGATGGGTATACATGAACATCAAACTTATGATTTTGGGTTTATGTTAGGAATTTATTTATTATCATATGCGAAGGAAGAATTGCTATTGAGCTTTAAAAAATATGATTTTGGGTTTATGTTAGGAATTTATTTATTATTTTGAGATTATAATTACTTTTATTGTATATGTTAGTTTAGTTGTGAAATGATATTGAAATGTGGTTTGAAAATTAAAGATTTTGAGTTCGCGGAAGAGTTCTAACTGAAATGCAAAAGTGTATTATATCCTGAATTGATTTTTTTCTTTAACCAGGTGAGAGAAATGATTCTTACTATTTAGAGTTGTTGTTAATTAAAATGAGTTCGAAAGCTTTATAGCTCTATATTATGACGGCACGAATGTTAGTGATGATTTCATTCCAACCTACATTGGTGAGAAAAATTCAATCCAGATCCCATGACGGATTAACTTGATGGGGTTACAAAAGTGAATTATGAGATCATTGAAGTTAGACCAAGTAAAGTCCTGTGTTAATCTTATAGGCCATTTTTCTATTGGTGTTAGATTCATGGCTACTCATATTAGTGACGTTGAAGTATGTGAATCTATAGTCAACGCGACGCGTACGCACGTAGTAATCTATGTTGAAGTTGAAGCAGTCGCGAGGAAAGAGAGGTTGGCATCGAGTGTCGAGAGCTCTAATCAATCGAATAAATCACACTTGCTTCTAAACTAACTGCTCAAGTGAAAGGGCACGGGTCTGTACCAACAAAAGCTACTTATTTAGCTGGGACAAGTTCTGATTTTGTGAGTGACGTTGAAGGTGATGTTAGTGATGGGTATGAAACTATGCCTTCTGCAATAAGTAGCGATGATGATAAAGGGGATGATAGTGATGCAAATCAGCTTTCTTTAAGGGGCACAGATCCATCTAACAGAGTCTGATAGCTTATCAGAAACTACTCAGTTAGAACATGCCAAAAAAGAGGAGCACTCACCATCTAATAATAAGTACATGCGTAGTGCTCGAACAGCTAGAGAATGGGACGAAGAGCTTCCATTTGATGGGCTTTCAGATGAGTCAATTTTTGAACAAGAAAGTTGCATTCTAGATGAACTGCTAGAAGGTATGTGTTTTCATGATAAGAAGTAGTCGCAGTTTGCTGTTCAGAGTTGGTTTATCATTAATAATGTCGATTATGTGATATACGCTTCAAACAAAGTAAAGTTTTATCATATTGTTCACCCAACATGTGAACCAAGCTACACCTTGCTTGTGGTGCTTACATGAAAGTTCAAGTAAGAGATTAGATGTGCATGAAGAATTGACAGTAAATGATCACCACATACATGTAGTCATTCATTCATCAATACCGGGCAAAGACAATGTACAACATAGTTTATCAGTTATTTCATTCAACATGTAATTAAGCATCAACTGGATTTAAAGCCCGGAGAGATTATAGGTCATATTGAGTCCAAATTTAACATAAGAGTGTCCTATATGAAAGTCTGAGATGCGCCATTAGATAAGCGCCGCAATCCTTGGTGCGGCGTAAGGCATTGAAAGTTATTTTCGACAATTAGGAGGAATCTTATCGATCGTTGGAGAGATTCATGTGTGTTATATGCTCATATGGGATCGTCCGAGTGCAATCGTTAGAGTCAGCGATTCTAATGATTACGGTCATTCGAAGTCTTCAATTCGGGTTTGGCAATCTTGCCCTTTATGTCTTGATGGGACTTTCCTCCTTGATTAGCTGAAAATGAGTTAAGTGGCACCTGCCCAATCGTGTGCTCACGCAGTTCAGCCTTCCACCTATGACTGAGGTTGCACCAATAGATTCTTCTTTTGTGCGAGTGGGTGGTTGAGGGAAAGCCGATGTGGATTGGGTCCGTTACCACCAGACGTACATTGCACAGTGGAAGAGCTGCGAGATTTAGTTATAGTGGTAGACTCTTCCCAGCAAGGGGGAGCCAGTCATTAACCGATACATGTGATGGTATTAGTCTTGGGCTTCACTCAACATGTGAAGGCACCTACAATACCCCTAAACACTTATTACCCACAAGCTCCTCGAGATCGACTCATGGTAAGCCCTCATTTGATCACTGCAATAATAATTTTCTTTATTGATTCCATCATATTTAGAGTTTTTCAATGCAAGAACACACTTTGAATACCAAGGACATATTCGGCCGATATTTTGGAAGGGATGAGGACGATATTTTTTAAATCACAACGAGTATGAGGGGTTGTGCATGGAGCTACGATGCAACATGTATATTTCGATAGCGATGCACGACATTCCATATCATCGTTAGTATGGGATGGGCATGGTCCATCATCTCCACCAGTGGTCGAACCATCTACTATATATTCACATAGCTGCCACAATATTCATACCAGGAAGCTATGTGGACACATATGCACCATTGGAAGCCACCAGTCCCTTCTACATATAGGCCTCCGTCATTCCATATAACACCCCCGTATGGAGTGTATCATGGTTTCGCTCCCTCGTCTTCGATCGATGCACCTAGTGCTACACACCTGAGTTACTCACAACAACCCTCCGGAGTTAAAGAGGAGGAGAGCGATCTGTATCATCTCGTGATGTCGATGACCACCACTATTACACGCGTCCAGTGGTGATGCGATTCCGTCGCATATCGGGAGATAAGTTTACACTATTATCTTCTGTCCATACAAGATGATATTTTATTGTATATGTATCTCTCTTATTGTATTCTTTCTCGTAGGCATTGTCAAGAACTATTTTCTTATTTTGGTGTTGATCTTCATATATGTGTCATAAGTTGAGTCAAGCCCACAAGTTGAATTCGACGGACTTCAAAAGTAACAGTGCACTGAATGTCACTGAAAATGGTTGAAATGACCTTCGATTGACGAACAGACTTTGTCGTCACATTCAGAATGTCAAAATTGATCAGAATATAAATATTACACAATCTAACGATCAACCGATCAAGCAGTCAAGCTATCAATGTTTCAACCGCGCGAGTCGGAAGCTCAATGAGCGACATCCGTTCATGAAATTGATCATGCCGTTAGCTTTGAAACATCAAAAATGACCAAATGAGACTGTCCATGCTCAATTCGTATGAGTATGTACAAATATAGAATGATCAGAAGTGACATCACGTAAATCGAGGTTGAAATGCACCGGACGTCGCCAAAATCAACCCAAATGACCTCCGATCAACGAACGGACTTTGTCATCGCATTCAAAATGTAAAAATTAGTCAGAATATAAATATTGCATAACTTGAGGATCAATCGAGCCGTCAACATATTTACATGTATGTCAGGTCAAACGCCGATCTTCGCGAAATTGATTGTGCCGTTAGTTTCAAAACATCAAAATATATTAAGTACGACTATTCACACTCAATTTAGATAAGTCTATGCAAAAATCGAGCGGTCAGAAATAATAATGCGTATTTTTGAGCTGAAATAGATCCAATTCGACATCGACTTAACCAAATGGTCTCCGATTGCGAAATAGATCGTGCCATTGCATCTGGAATGTTAAATTTGCTTAGAAATAATATTCATATTATGCAAAATTGAGTTCAACAGAGATACATATTTTTTAAATTAATTTTATTTTCTCAATCAAATAAAATTTAAATACAAAAAAAAAGAGGAATTTTATTTTTATTTCCTCGCTCAACATGCCTCGACTCCTCACATGCGGTTGAAGCTTCTTGCTCTCATCGGTTCTCTCTCGTTCATTCGATTAAATGCATAAACAAGCTGTTCCCTCAAGCTTCACTTTTGCAACTCTAAACCAGAAACCACTCGATTTTTCTTTTTTTTTTTTCACTCGTTGCAGAGGAAATTGCAAGCCCAGCGACTCCCCTTCCGTCCACCCGTCGAACCGCGGGAAAATATTCGTCGGTCGCGTAGCTTTGCGTCGCGGACTCAATCGCCGATATATGGCATTGGCAGCTGGCGTAAAAAATGGCGCGTAAAGGCGAAACGGCGCTTTTTTTTTGCGGTTTAGCGCCCGATGACGACGACCCGATTTACTTCGTCTAAACCGCGGGGAACAAAATATCTGCGTCGTTCGGTATTCTTTCGTAATACTGTGTATAGGGCTTTCGACGAAGAGAACTTTCTGAGCTCTGTCGGTCATTACCCATCGTTCGGTCAGCGGCTTAGGGCTTAGCGCATTTCAAATTGAGGTATTACGGTTGGTTATCTGAGGTATTTCCATATGCATTCTTGAACTTGAGAGATTTTAGGGTTTTCTTTGTCTTTGTCCATTCTGATCCATCGATAAGTGTTTTAGGTTTCTTTATGGCATTTTTTTGATATATGGCTACCCTCATGTACCTCTGTACCTCATGCGTCTGCCCTCGATATTAGAGACGATTTTGCTGTTTTTGTTGATTGTTCGGCCTGTACCCCTGTACTCTCAAACCAGATACCCTCTTTACTTTCTTGAGATTTTGTATTTTTTTCAATCCATTTTCCCGTTTGGAGGGCATACTTAGAACGTTCGAATAAGCGGGAGGTTGTGTTTTCTTTGGTTTGGGTGTATTTTGTGGAGAAAATGAATGCAGCCACCTCATACCTCTGTACCTCGTACCTCACTGCCCTCGATATTAGGCGATTTTGGGTTTTTTTCTTGATTGTTGGTCGGTTGTTGAGACAATGTTCTTGCTTTCTTGTGGAAGTAGTTTAGAGGTTGTTTGGAAGCTAATTTAGATGCTTTTATTTGCAAAATGTACTCTCCAGAACCGCTCTGTACCTCGTACCTCTACACTTTCTTGAGATTTGGTTTGGGTGTGTTGGATAAATGAATCAGTATCCCACTGTACCTCACATACCTCTGTACTCTGCACTCCATACCACACCTCTGTGTCTATACCTCGTACCTCAGTACCTCTATACTTTCTTGAGATTTTGTCGGTTTGGGTGTGTTACGTGGCAAAAATGAATCACGTACCCACTGTACCTCACAGCCTCTGTACCTCTGCCTCTACCTCTCACTGTACCCTCGATATTAGAGGCGATTTTGGGCTGTTTTCTTGATTGCTCGGTCGATTGTTGAGACAATGTTCTTGCTTCTTGTGGAAGTAGTTTAGAGGTTGTTTGGAAGCTAATTTAGATGCTTGTTTTGCAAATGTACTCCGAACCCTCTGCCTCTGTCTTATACTTTCTTGAGATTTTGCCGGTTTGGATGTGTTCTGGAGAAAATGAATCGTACCCACAGCACTGTACTATACCTCGTACCTCTACCCTCGATATTAAGGTGCTTGCAATCCGGTATCTTCAATATTGATTACCTTAGCTTTATTTTGAAGTTCATATGCGCAAAAGGATAACGATGTAGATGCGGTAAGTGCCATGAGCATTATTTGATAATATTATTTCGCTTCACTGAAGTGGGAAATATTGAAGCGTTGCATATCTGTTATGTACTCCCGTAGATTGTATGTCCCATTCCTTTACATTTCATGCTTACATTGGGTGAGTTACTCCCAAAATTACGGTTCGCAATTCATTCTTAATATTGTATGTCTGTCTTATAGATGTTATCCGCATCCTTGCATTATGCATATGGCTTGCTAAAAGAAAGCAAGATGTATATCCGACATCTCACGCGATAGTTCATCCAGGTACTGCTCTTTTCCCATTATCCATAATTCTTTGGACACTTCTTGTCGGTAATATCAAGCTTGGCGTGTGGTCATTTTACGACTCATTGCCAAAGCGACACATAAAGCCATTCTAAATGGTATGCACTCTTCTTGGGGTTCTCACGGGATCACACTAATACCTTATCCATCTTCCTGCGGATTAAATTCACGGCTCGGGATATCGGCCATTATTTTGACAAACCCAAGAAATGGCGGTTGAAGCGGTGGCGGGTTGCAGTCGATCCCGGTGTCATTGCGGCATGTTCATTTTAAATACATGGAGGCTCGAGAAGCCAACAATTAACTGAGCTCAACTGGGACAAAAAAATGAATAGATTTAGGGACTTTGTTTATGCGATTTTTTACTTGGCCCCAAAAACACTTAAATAAAATTCATCTTTAGGCGTTCTCATTACGCCATTACGTTTAGGCATGTTCATTTTGCATTTTGAGGTGCTTTGAGTATAGTGATTTTTTCCGTTTTTTGGTATGTTTTACGTGGAGCTCTTCTACTCATGTTCGTTTGATGGTTCAGCCTCCACTCATTGCTTCATGATGTTTGAATATGGTTTTTTTGGTTGGTGGTTTTACGAGGTGATACAACAGACTATGATGAGACTAAGTTTCTTATGGAATTTTATATTCTCTTTTTTTTGCGATTTATGAGCTCCTCCATAGTTGTTAAGTGGTTGCAACCGAGGATCTGTTGATTCAATTTGGTTATCTTTGTTGGTTTTCCTTCCCTTGTGGAGTTTAGGTTAATGAGAGGTATTACTTGAGGCAATAATTGGGTTCTGTCTGAATTTCTTCCTTGAATCATATTACGGAAGTTTTGTGTTTTTTGTGAAATGGATTGGGTGTCTCATGGATTTGCTCTCGATCCTTGACCTTCCTCCATTGGATGGCACGTTTATAGCGTGGGAGCTCTATCACATTGTGTTTCGATAAATCGCTAATTAGTCCCGAGTCCACACTTTTGATTATATATATGTTCTTGATGTTGTTATTTAAATTTAACCCTTATCGGTTTCTTTATTTGTACATATTCTCTTTTGGAATGAAATTTGGGCTCTGTTGATGATTTTGGAGATTCACGGTATTTGTACTCTGCGAGTTTTGTTTAACTTTCTGTCTGGTTGTTGACATGGTAAATCCCAACCAAGTAATAAGGTAGCGTTCAATTTTAGGAGATTTCTATATGTACCTCACATTCCTCTGTGCCTCGTACCTCTCTGTACCTCGTACCTCTGCAGATCTGTACTCTGTGCCCTGCATTCCTGCCATGCCTCTATACTCACACTCTCTATTTTGCACACCTGCATTCTCCTGTGCTCTCCCTGTACCTCTGCACTTTGTCATGCAAAATTAATAGACAATTTTTATGCAAACTAAAGATTTATTTCTCCAATACTTTCTTATATTTAAAACAATATTTTATTTTTAAAAGTTAGTCTTGATGATATAGTAAATGTTTAAACTAAATATTTCTTAATTTTATGGTTCTTATTGAATACATATCGAATTGAATATTGTGCTCATATGGTTCTTATTAGAATTTAATTGAATATATGTTTTAACCATTTAATATATGTTCCATATGAGAGAAATGGTAAATAGTATTTTTATAATCAAAAATCGAGGCAAAAAATAACCTTAAATACATGAAATGCATCTAGTTGGATGCTTCTGCTTTTATCCTGAGCATAGAAATAAATTCATCAGTTTGTGAGAAAATATGTTTAAAAAAAAAATAAACATACAATACAATTCTGGACTGAGAAAATATGAATTCTATCTAAATATTACATATAGAATACAATTCTTTCTAATACTGACATTTTTTTCATGTATAAAATAATGTATTTTATTTTAAAAGATAATGATGATGATATTTAATGATGATATTTTAAAAGAATTGTGTGACATGCATGTAATTGCATGTAAAATTTAGTCTCACATAAAAAAGCTGAAAAGGTTAGTTTTGAATGATAGCATTTCGGAAACATATCCAGTCATTACATGAAAATTTGACCGTTCAAGCAACATATCTCCCAAAAGCGAATCATTACAATCTTGTATAGATAAACTTAATTAATAAGAAGGGATTACAATAATTTAGAATCTACCAATATGCAACATAAAAAAATAAATATAGATATAAACTGAGAGCTTGTCTAGTACATAGTTGGAAGATGATAGCAACTTCTCATTAAACTGCAAAATCAAATAAAAGGAAGTGGTTTAAACAAGATCATAAATCATTGCGATTGATGAAATCTAAATCATTGTGATTGATTGAATCAACAGATTCATAAATTAACTTGGAACAATCTCAATTTTTTCTCTCCTTTTTTTTGGAGATCATGACTTATTTCACTAAAATAGAAATTTGGACACATCCTTCAAGAAAAATGACATATTGGTTTGTTATTTAACTTTATGAATCTAATGTCAATTTAAGAGAACAAAGCAACCATAACAATCTACGAAGGAAAAAATATGTTTCACTTACAAAAATGGTAGGATTAAAAGTCAAAATAAGAATTTAGAAGTTGTGAAATGAGCGAAAAAAAAAATGGATTATGACTAAAACGAGCAAAAGCATTAAAAAAATGCCTTCTTGGATAATATCATGCATCAAAATGCCGTCTAATAATATCCATCATGAGCTTAGTGTACCCTTGACATGTTGGTTGATTGGAGGTCGAATTGAATTCACATACAACATGTAATAATGGTACAACATCTTAGTAATGGATGAATGTTTGACGGCGTCAATGTGCTTACACTGAAAAGCAACGTGGCATAACAGAGTGGGCTGCACCGGTGATGCATCCCGTTCTACAGACTCGGAAGTCACTTTTGTTTCTAAGACAAGAAAATATAATGAATTAAATATTTGAGGAACTATAAGTAATCTCGGCAAGTAGGATAAGTACTTGTGGATTTTTTGGATTTCTCCCAATAAGCCTTGAGCCTTGCGTTGGAAACACCCTTTGGGGCGTCTCTTGATTGGATCCTTCAAAGCCTTATCTTAGCGATGATGTGGCCTTCTTCCTCTTAAGCGATCCGTCAAGCGGTGGAGAATTCCACTTATTGAGTCCACTTCATCGATAATTGCTAAGAGATGCAAGCATGTAATCCTCGAGATCTTATTACGTCTCGAGATTTGATATGCATATCGACTTATATGGTTCCACGAAACAATGCCGGTTCCATCTCTCTCCACATTTACTAACCTTCTATGAATCATCGATGTAGATGTCCCTCTTTGCTCGGTAGACCGCGTGAGGTACTTATCAGAATCCATATCATTCGGCTAAGAACTCTAATGCAAACAAAGTATCATTTCAAATTTCTGGCAACTACAAGAAATATCCATAGTAGACACATCAAAGTGGACAATCCAAGTTTTGGATGCATTCTTCTTCTCTAAGTTCCTCACCAAGTACTCCATGGGCTATCGTCGCGAAAGATAATCCCCAACTCCATGCGAAATTCTTCTTGAACATAGAGTAAAGCTTCCTATAAAACAAAGCTTGCTTAAGAATTGGACTACTCTAACAAACAATTCTTTGGATACATTTGAAGTCTTCATCATGTTCATTTTATGTTTCCATCACCTTCTCCAATCCCAAGAAACAATCTGTCGGAACTTGTTGGCTTGAAATACCATGACACCGCTATTTGTGGCCTCACTCTGAGTGGACAACATGCCAATACAAAATTTATCTTTGTTGAATCACGGTGGACCATTTACTTTAATTTTGTAAAGTTCAGATAGCCAAGCATGATCATACAAATTGCCCTCCTCTAGCATGGCAGACCAAGCATCCTCAAACTCATCCTCTCATTATGCATTTGCTCATGCATGCATAGAATAGCCCTTGAACTCTCTTGTTACTACTAAAGCAATGGACCTTGGAGGGCTTTCTTTGAGATATGCCATTGGCACAACTTATGGCGTATCGCTAGTACATTCTCGATAGCTCTCATAGCGATCTTGATCGGTAAATATCGTTATAGGATGCCTTCCACCCATCCAGAAGAAATGTAATAACCATGTGAATGACTCGATGGTCTCTTAGACAAAAAAGTACTCGAATAAGGCGTTTTGCCAATGATGATTCACTCCAGCGAGTGGAGACACGGACAAGATTATATTTATTGAGCGATAGCTAGTATCAAAATTATCACATCCCCAAACAATCAAATTCAACCCTAGACATACCATTGCTCCAAAAAAACTCACCAAGCAATCAGACGCATCAACCTGAACATCCCATGCAAACATCTCGTTCGCTGCTTGTCTTTCCTTGAACAGCTGTATTAATTCGTTGCTATCACCACTTGTCCGTGACCTTCCTCTTTACGGATGAAATTGAAAGCATCTCTTTTGGTGAATCAATATTCTCTACCCACCAACTTTGAATAGGCGAGCAGCGTCGATTACCTTAATCTTGCTATTTAAAGCGTCTTCGATCATCTCGATGCTTGTCTGTGGGATCTAAGAAGATCACATCACCGGTCTTTGCCGATGAATGAATGATTATGGCTCTCTATATGTTTTTAACCGACCAATTCCCCTCAAATCCACAGAATCGAATCATCAGACAACCACTCGTGTCGGTTTTCTTGAATTTTGTTATATGGTTTAGATTGAGTTTTTTTCCGACTGCTTTTGCTGAAAATCTCTCGATTTCAATTTCTTAGAGTTTGGCCAATAACTTGTATGGTCTTTTCTAACGAAGCAGTTTGATGTGCATAATCACCGATGATGCATAAGCGGTTTCATTATGCACAAGTGCTAGAATACCCCAAATTTGGGTCATTAGATAAAACAACTTCATCGCATTGCTCATTCACCACATTCATCTGCGAAAACATAGAGTCCAAAGCAGTTCCTGATAATAGAAATGCAGAGATGAAAGCGAGAATGAGAGAGCATAAAGTGCAGTTAGTCCAGTATAAACAAAAAAAATCGTTGAGCGACCAAAGTTGCAGAGGACGTCTGAGGAAACTGAGAGGTATAGAGTCTGAAGGTATAGAGAATGCTGAGAGGTATAGCGGTCTGAGAAGGTATAGAGTATAGAGTCTGAGAGGTATAGAGAATGAGAGGTATAGCGGCTGAAGGTATAGAGGTATAGAAGGTATAGAATTGATACAGTACTGCAGAGGTATAGCATCTGAAGGTATAAGTATAGAAGGTATAGAAGGTATAGAGGTATGATGAAGTCTGAGTCTGAGAATGCGAGGTATAGATCTGAGGTCAGAGGAATGCAGAGTCAGATGCTGAAGGTGCAGAAATCTCTAAAATCCGAGCGACCACATCATTGCTTGATTGGGATTTAGTTACCATGATCACAACCGAGCTCTGAAAGTGAAACAAAGCGAAAAAAATGTCTACTCGAAAGACACTGAGAGTACATATGTAAAAGCACTAAAAATTAATCAAGCGACCAATTTCCTCGAAGGATTACATTGAATATGTTTTCTCCGAACTTTACAAAAAAATCATGAAAAAAATATGAATCTGATGAAGGATTACAACTCCTTAAAAGATTCATCCATTTTATTTACGACATCATCATTTATTTCCTCAGCGCCTCCATTTCGATTCATTCTCCTTAGCTCTTTCGTAATGCTCTCGGCTCGGTCTGCAAATACTCTGGCCTAAATGAAGATATTTTAATTTTTTCCGCATATACTCATTCCCCCGGTTGTTGGGCGGCGCTAAAGCGAAAAATAGCGCCCGTTTCGTCTGGCGTCATTTTTTGCGCCGTTCATGTGCCACGCGTCATAATCGATTGGAGTCCGCGTAAAGTTACGTCTGCGGACTCGGGCAATATTTTCCCGTCGAACACACAGGAATAATGAATAGTCCCGTTCACCCTTCTTCCCACTCTTGGCCGAAGCCCAATCTACAGTCGCGGTGAAGGGCGACGACCTCCGAAACTCAAACTCTTGTATATCTCCTCATTCCGCTCCGCTCCGCTACCGAAATCATTGAAGGAAATAAACATACCACAAGAAGGATCCAAGGAAGACGTCTTCCTTTGCAGGATTTCTTTGGCCACTGAAACAAAGAACTTGATTGTTGCTGGTGGCCTGACTGGCTTTGTCTTGGGTTTACTATTACACCATGAGAGCTATTGGAGGCATTGATGAGTTGCAGGTTTATAGACAAGTTTGAAGAGCTGAAGAAAAATTGAAACAGCTGCTGCTCCATAATTTTTGCTCAGCCTTCCAACTCTTTAGCTGATACAGCTCTCGGAAAGGCTTCGACCGTCCATGTCCATTTTCTCCAGCCCGTCGGCGTTGTCCCCTGCGCCACACGCCTCCGTCGCGACCGTAGCGCCGCTTAAAACTGGTCTTGACTAATCCTCACCGTCGCTCTCATCGCAACAGCCCTTACCACTTTTCTTACTAGTGCGCTTCGTCCTCTTCCTTTCTTAGTCGCTGTCCAATTCTAACCATCGATCACCGAAGAAGCTGCCGGAGATCGCCAATGGAGGAACGAAGACAACATTATATTACTGCATAAGCACCCTCCCTTCCCCTCGGCCGAACAGATCGACTTTTTCTCTGAATTGGAGCAAAATAGAAATTCTTTGCCGTTCTCTCGATCCTTCTCGCCACTGTAGATGGCCAAGCGATTGATCCCCTCGTCTCTCTCTCTCTCTCTCTCTCTCTCTCTCTCTCTCGAGTTCACAGGAAAAACAATTAAAAAAATCTCCAACGTCACTCTCTCCCTCATCTCTCTCTCTCTCTCTCTCACTCACTCTCTCTCTCCTTCTCTCTCTTTCGGGAGAAAATATTACGTCACGTCCGCGTAGCGATGTGGACTAATCCATAAGACATGTAGTATTTTTTTTGTTTTGCTTAACTTGTTGTAGGGAGTAAAGGATGACATATTCATTGGCCGTTTACGCTTCTTGGCAGGCCTAGTTCAAAGTGGAAAGCGTCGTTGGAATGGCGGGAGAATTTAAAAATATAAAAGATTTAGGGTTTAGGGTGTATTTTTTCCAGCTCGGAAGAGAAATTTAAAATCTCGTTCTTTTTTTCTGAAAACATGAAGATGGAGAACGTTGAGAAATAACGGCCATTTAGGAGATGTATTAAATAAAATTCATGTAATATTTCATTACAATTTTTCTACGGTTTGTTAGCGATATTGTCTGTGAAGAGAATATGTTCATTTCATTAATTTAAAGAATTTGGATCTTTGTTTGGTTGAATGTTTATTTTTAGTGTTATTTGCGTATACTCTCAGTACTCTCTTGAGGGTATAGAGCATTTAGGACTTCTTTTTTTGATTTATTTTTCGTTTCTTGAGATTATGTTTAGGGCATTCCAATGGAAGCAATTTGATAGCTTGGATGATTTGGTTTTTTTGTATCATATTTTGTACCTCTCGGAGAATTCTGAGCATTTAGGACTTCTTTTCCAGTTTATTTTGCACTTCTTTAGATTATGTTCATTACATTCCATTGGAAGTAATTTGATGGTTATTTGGATGATTTCTGAGTGGTTTTTTGCATCTGTACTCTGTCTCAAGAGTCTGAGCATTTACTTCTTTTCAGGTTTATTTTGCTTTAGATTATGTTCATTACATTCCAATGGAAGCAATTTGGAGGCTAGGATGATCTTTGGGATTTTTTTGCATGTACTCTCGTACCTCTATACTGATCATTTTAGACTTCTTTTTTTCGTTTATTGAGATTATATTTACATTCAATGGAAGCAATTTGAAAATTTGGATGGTCTTTGGGGGTTTTGGCATATGTACTCTCTGTACTCTCTTGAGAATTCTATCATTTAGGACTTTTTTTCAAGTTAATTTTGCTTGCTTCTTTAGATTATGTTTACATTCCATGGAAGAAATTTGAGGAGGTTGTCGGATGACACTTGGCATCTGTACTCTCGAGAGTATCATTTAGACTTCTTTTTCAAGTTAATTTTGCTTGCTTCTTTAGATTATGTTTGGCATTCCAATGGAAGAAATTTGGAGGTTTAGATGGTGAGAGTTTTTTTGTTCTCTACTCTCTTGAGGATGCATTTGGCATTTTTTTATTTTCTTCTTTTCCAGTTTATTTGCACGTTCTTGAGATTATGTTCATTACATTCAATGGAAGCAATTTGATATTTGGATGATTTGGGTAGTTTTTTGTATTTACTCTCTGTACTCCTGAGAGGTAGCATTTAGAGACTTCTTTTTCCAGTTTATTTTGCCTGTTTTTTGAGATTATGTTCATTACATTCAAATGTAAGCAATTTGGAGGCTGTTTGGATGGTTTCTATGGGTTTTTTTGGCATCTGTACTCTTCTCTTGAGGAATTACAGATCATTTAATTTTTTGTTTATCTTTTCTTTGAGATTATATTTAGGGCATTCCAATGGGAAATCCGGAAATTTGTTTGGATGGTTTGGAGGTATTTTGCATGTACTCTGTACCTCTCTTGAGGGTACAGAATATTTAGGGCTGACTTTTTCCAGTTTATTTTGCCTGGTTCTTGATATTATGTTCATTACATTCCAATGAAAATATTTGGAGGCTGTTTGGATGGTTTCTGTGGAGTTTTTTGCATCGTACTCTCACTTCTTGAGTACAGGATTTATGACTTCTTTTTGATTTCTTTGGCGATTCACGAGTTTATGTTTCATTCCAATGAAAGCAATTTGAAGGCTATTTGGATGGTTTTGGGGTATTTTGCATCGTACTCTCACCTCTTGAGTGTCTGAGATCATTTATGTTTTTCCAGTTTATTTTGGCCTTCTTGAGTAAATATGTTCATTACATTACATCATAAGCTTTGGAGGGTGGTGTTATTTTTTATGTTTTTTATACTCTCTGCCTCTCTTGATTTAGAACATTTTTCCGGTTTATTTTTCTGTTTATTGAGATTATGTTTAGGGCATTCCAATGGAAGCAATTTGAAAAGCTTGGATGGTTTAGATTTTGCATCATCTGTACCTCTCTTGAGTCTGATCTTTATGTTTTTCAGTTTATTTTGCATGCTTCTTGAGATTATGTTCATTATATTCCAATGTAAGCAATTTGGAGGCTGTTTGGATGGTTTCTGGAGATTTTTTTTGACATCTGTACTCTCTGTACCTCTCTTGAGGGTACAGAGCATTTAGAGCATTTTTTTAAGTTTATTTTGCCTGGTTCTTGAGATTATGTTCATTATATTCTAATGGAAGCAATTTGATGGCTGCTTGGATGATTTTTGGGTGGTTTTTTGCTTCTGTACTCTCTGTACCTCTCTTGAGGGTACAGAGTATTTATGAACTTCTTTCCCAGTTTATGGTTCTTCAGATTACGTTCATTACATTCCAATGTCATTTATGGCAAAACTTAATTTATAATTTTAAACTTAACGTTAAACAATTAATTTTACTTTATTATTAGCATAGCATATTTATGATCATCAATCATGATTATATATTTAAGCTCATGGAGTTAATGATTTCTAATGTCAATATCAATTGTTTGACATCGATCATTCGACATTCAAAGTCTAGATTCATATCTATTACATTATATTAATATATTCTTCATTTTGGGAAAATTAATCTTTTGAGATCATGAGTTATTAATGAATCATTTGAAATAAATCTATATCAAACTAAATCCTATAGTTCTCAGTTAGATTTTTTGAAACAAATATAATTATGCGAACCCAAATATATTCATCTTCTTGGGCATATTGATTCTGGAGTTTGTGAATTCTTCTCCATGTACTTGAGATAAACATCCATGATCACTTGTTACTTGGGACGGTACTCCATTTGATTGGCCATTTTTGGGATATCGTAAAGAGTGATCTTCAATAGTAATTTGATCCGAATAGCAGAACATAATCTGATAAGTTGGAGAAAAAAAAATAGTTAAGAGGAACCAAATTTGCTTGTTCTTACAATCTCAGGAAGAATGCTTTTATGGGTTGGTTTGGATAATGAGTCGTAAAAATACTGGGACCCACAATATAACCCAACGAGTGTCGGTCTTGATTATCTACAAGCAGCGAGATTAACTCGACCCTCACATGCAGAGTGACATCTTTGGATGAACATTTTGCTTCTTTAGGCTCGGCATAACTCGCAAGAAAAGAGAAACGATTATAGATTCTAGCTTTTATCTAAACAAACAAGAATTGAATCGTAATACCTATTCTTTGGGGTAACATACCCAATGCAAGCATGAAATGTACAAATATGGGACATACAGCCCCGGACAGAGCGAATACTTCGGCCGGTAGAAGCGAAGGCATCACGTGTGCATCGATGAATCGATCATCGGAACTCATCGATCGCTGCTGATAAGGATATTCTAGATAGTATCACTCCTGCAAGTGAGGAATGTTTGAAAGAGAGCTTAATTAAACAAATTGGGTATTTTATATGCGAAGATGGAGTTGATTGAGGAATGTATTACTTGTCCTCGAATCGAGAGCCACGGCGTGTCAATAAGCGAGCATCGGCTTGCATGACATCTGGATGAGAAGTCCCAAATTGATATGCCTTTCTTGGCTGCTTAAATTGCGGCGATGAAAAGCGATGAAGAGATTCACTTGAATTAAAGATCAATCTACGAGATGATTCATACCTCGGCGATGCTCCTTCACCATGATAATAAGTGTGTGGGTCATCAACCTTTATTGGCTCATCTTTGCCAACCTATATAAAAATTTAGTGAAATCTATTTCTTTTATCTCAAATTTAAAAGAAAGTAACTTAATACCTCTACTGTCGGCTTCTCATCTTGAATGGAGGCCACATCACTTATTCTTCCTTATGATTTCTATAAGTGTGTTTAAGGGGAACAAATGCTTTCCTCTTCCTCATCGAGCCTTCACACCACGTTCAATCTTCGATTCTGAGCTTTGACATCGTCATCATGTGGTACGGCCTCCAGAACTTCACCTATGGTGAACTCCACATGGGCTTCCCCGTTGGAAATATCCAACTCCACAGTGGAAGCTCTTGTGGTAGCCTCTACAAGAGCTTCCTCTACGGTAGCCTCCTAAGGGGCTTTCCAAGTGGTAGCCTCTTGAGTACCTCCCCAGGGGAAGCTCACGTGGTAGCCTCCTCAGAGTTTCCCCTATGGTGACCCCCACAGGAACCTCCCCCACACTAGGGGTGGTAGGACCCTGCAAGAACTTCTCGATATGAGAGACCATCAAGCCATCCATCCTCTCTCATTGTTGCATGAAAGAGATATTGTATCTTTCAAGTCCACAGAAACCCAAGTATCCTCTCCAGAAGCCTTGTGGGGGTAGTAGCAGAGGCGGGTTAGATACACAGAGAGAATATCGAGGAGACATATGGAGAGTCGGTGGTCATTGGACTTAAATGGGACTGTCAGCTCGACATGTGTAGATTGTTGGGCAGGGGACACTGATTTAAAGAGCCAGGTCTCCTCTTCTAATATGTCCTCGAATGAAAGGCAGACCTGTGTTAAACCAATAAGAAAATGTGAAGACATACAACATAAATAATGACATTCTTATATGAACTAAGTGATATTATTATATGTCACCTGGTGTCCTCCCAAACTTGTGAAAGCATTATTTGAAAACTCTATTTTTGCCCATCGCATGTACTGTTGATGAAAATGAAGGGCTTATGATGCTTATGTGCTCATATATATCTACAATGAATATTTAAAATAGTTAACTTCAACGCATTAAATTACACATTCACGGAGATATAGAACATACCATCGGAAGAGTGACAAAGCCACTCATAATGCGCCTGGTGCAATCTTTGATGTAATAACATCAAATTGAGAAACTAAAAGTCCCAAATGGCCTCATTGATTCAGAAATCTATCTATGTCATGCGTAGGCAATCAATTCCATGCCACCCTATAGTTGTGATATACAAAAATAGATTTGTGACAAAATGTATATCTAGCACAAAGCGGCACGTCCATCGAATGCTCAAGTTGATTCTTGTAGTCAGATGGACTACAGCGAGATTTGCCATAAGGCCTTCTCCTCTATGTTTGGCATCCCTATCATCGCTGCAACTTCATTGGGGGTGAAAGGAATGTACTGCCCACCCAACAAGAAAGCTTGCTTTTCTATGTCCCAGCAAGATGTGATCGATGTAATGGCGAGTGTGCTTTGATTAGTCTAATGAATTGATGAGATGAAGCCTCTTTAAAATATCGTGCTTCATCGTAAAGCGTCTTTAATATTATCGAACACGTTCTTACGATGATAGATGCATCTCAGTTATCTTTTTCCCAGACATGGTAAACTTCAAAAAGAAAAGTCAGTAGGTAATGAGTATAGATGCAAATCACCCATCAAAACCAAGCAAACAGCTTCCAAATTGTTCCTAATAGACTGTACAGATGCAAAAAACTCTCAAAAACCATCCAAACAGCCTCCAAATTACTTCCATTGGAATGCCCTAAATATAATCTTAATAATTAGGCCAGAAGAAACTGAAAAAGTAGGTCATAAAAGATTTGTACCTTTAAGAGAGGTACAGAGAGTACAGATTCAAAATACCCCCCAAAAATCATTCAAGTAGCTTTCAAATTGCTTTCATTGGAATGCTAAACATAATCTCAATAACAGACAAAATAAAGCGGAAAAAAAGTCTCTTGATGTCACCAAGAGAGTGCAGAGAATAAAAAAACTCACAGACCATCTAACAGACCTCCAAATTGCTTCCATTGAAATGTAATGAACATAATCTAAAGAAGCAAAATAAAATAAACTAGAAAAGAAGTCCAAATGCTTTGTACCCTCAGGAGTGCAGAGAAGATGTAAAAAAATCATCATCCAACGACCATCAAATTGCTTCCATTGGAATGTAATGAACATAATCTAAAGAAGCAAAATAAATTGGAAAAAAGTCCTAAATGCTGTACCCTCAGAGAGGTACAAGAATCTTGTGCAAAAAACACCCAAAATCATCCAATCAATCATTGGAATCTAAATATAATCTCAAGAAACAAGCAAAATAAAGCTGGAAAAAAGGTCTAAATGTTTTGTACCCAAGAGGTACATAGAGTAGCTGAAAATATCCGAAACCATCCAAACATCCAAATTGCTTCCATTGTAATGCCCTAAATATAATCTCAAGAAGAATGCAAGATAAAAAAAATGTAGGCCATAAATGATCACGTACCTCAGGGAGAGAGTCTGATGCAAAATACCCCACAACCATCCAAACGACCTTCAAATTGCTTCAATTGGAATGTAAAAATAATCTCAAGAAGAAGGAAAAATAAAGCGAAAAAAAGTAGGCTAAATGATCGTACCTCAGAGAGTAGAGAGTACTGATGAAAATACCCCAAACTATCCAAAGACCTTCAATTTGCTTCCATTGGATGTAAATATAATCTCATAAATAAGCAAAATAAATGGAAAAAGGTCATAAAAGATCTCAGCCTCAAGAGGTACAGAGAGTATAGATGCAAATACCCCGAAACCATCCAAGCTTTTATTGCTTATTGGAATGCCCTAAACATAATCTTAATAACAGGAAAAATGAAATAAGAAGTCCTAAATGATGTACCCTTAAGAGTGAGAGAATGCAGATAAAAAACCTTCCAAAGACCATCCTATTGACCTCAAATTGCTTCCATTGGAATGTAATGAACATAATCTAAAGCGGAACAAATAAACTGGAAAAAGAAGTTAAATGCTCATATCCAGGAGAATGCAGAGGATGCAACTACCCAGAAATCATCCAAATAGCCATCAAATTACTTCCATTAGAATGTAATGAACATAATCTAAAGAAGTAGGCAAAATAAACTAGAAAAAGAAGTCCCTAAATGCTCTGTACACTCGGAGGAAGAGTACATATAAAAAAAAATATCAAAATGTCCAATCAAATTGCTTCCATTGGAATGCCCTAAATATAATCTCAAAGCAGGCAAAATGAAAAATAAATGTCTGTACCCTCAAGAGGTATAGAGCGTCTGATCTGAAAACATCCAAAAAAACCATCCAAATAGCCTCCAAATTGCTTCCATTGGAATGCTAAATATACTTCCGTTCAGTTACGTATTGCTTTTGTGAATAGCCTTATGGTCTTGAAGAATGCAAAATAAGCTGAAAGAGTATGCCCTAAATGATTTATACCCTCAGAGAGGAATGCAGTCTGATCTGAAATTATCCCCAAAATCATCCAAGCGACCTTTAAATTGCTTCCATTGGAATGCTCTAAATATAATCTCAAGAAGAAGGCAAGATAAACCAAAAAAGAGTCCAAATGATCTGTACCCTGAGGAGCAGAATACAGTCAAAATACCCCTGAAACCATTCAAACTGACCTTCAATTTGCTTCCATTAGAATGCCCTAAATATAATCTGAATAAACAAGAAAAATAAACTGGAAAAAAAGGTCATAAAAGTTATGTACCCTCAAGAGAGGTACAAAGAGTATAGATGCAAAATACTCCCCGGAAACCATCCAAGCAGCTTTCAAATTGCTTCCATTGGAATGCCCTAAACATAATCTCAATAAACAGACAAAATAAAGCGGAAAAATCTAAATGTTACACCCTCTATAGAGAATGAGATCTGACACCGAAATCATCCAAACAGCCTCCAAATTACTTCCATTGGAATGCCCTAAATATAATCTCAAGAAGAATGCAAGATAAACTGAAAAAAGTATGTCTAAATGATCGTACCTCGAGAGATGCAGAGAACTGCAAAATACCCCTAGAAACTATCCAACGACCTTTTGCTTTGGAATGCCTAAATATAATCTCAAGAAGAAGAGATAAAGAAAAGTAGTCTAAATGATCGTACCCTGAGGTGCAGAGTACAGTCAAAATACCCCGAAAACCATCCAAACAGCCTCCAAATTGCTTCCATTGGAATATAATGAACATAAACTCAGAAACTAGGCCAAAGAAATTGTGAAAAATGGTTATAAATGATCGTACTCAAGAGGAGAGGTGAGATAAAAAAAACTCTCCAAAGCTCCTCAAAATGCTTCCATTGGAATGTAATGAACATAATCTCAAGAACCAGCTAAAGCTGGAAAAAAGTCCTAAATGCTATGTACCATTGAGAGAGTACAATAACTTATAAAAAATAACCAATCTTTCATCCGGTGAGAAGAAGAGTAAACCCTAAATTCATTCAAGTTCGGAATGCATGTGTAAATACTTCATGTAGTCACTACAATACCTCAATTTTGATTTGCTATATCGGCGAAGGCGGATGTGCCGTCGAGCTAAGGCGAGAAAAATCCTTCGTCGAAGAAAGCCTAAGCGTTACGTGAGGAATGTCGAACGACAATATCATCTCGTTCTTCTTCTCCCATTTGTTTGAGAGGCGGCTGGCCGGAAGCGTAACGGCGTCGTGAATATGTCATCCCTTTATTGTCGTCAGTCATTACTAGTTAAGTGCTAAAGCGGGAAAAAAAAATCGGACATCGTCGACCATGGATTAGTGCACGTAAAGCCGTCGCGGACTCGGGCGTATATTTTCCTCTTTCGGGTTCACAACAAAAGAAAAAATATATATAATAAAAAAAAATCTCACCGCCGCTCTCTCTCTCTCTCTCTCTTTCGGGCTCACAGCAAAAAAGGCAAAATTTTTAAAATAGGCACAATATTAATTGTAATTAGGCATTTAGACCTGAAAAATTTTTTTTAAAGAAAATAGACATAGTCGTTTCTGACCGACTTGTGCCATATGAGTTTCCGTCGGTCTTGAAATTTTATTTTATTTTATTTGCATTTTTTTTGGTATGTCAGAGAGAGAGAGAGAGAGAGAGAGAGAGAGAGAGAGAGAGAGAGAGAGAGGGAGTGCTCTCCGAGGATTAAAAAGAAATTTTTTTTTATAAAAAAATGGAGGTGATTTTCATTTAAATAAAAAATTGAATTGAGATTCACTTGTAATAAATTTTTTTTGATTCTTTTGGTGAGAACCATAACAGCTAACATGCTTAATAAATAAATAAATAAATATGTATATATATCAATAAAATAGAAATATAATTAAATTTTAATATCAAATATAAATTTGATTAAATCAAATCAAAATAATTAACTATTAAATAAATAATAAATATATAATTGAATAATCATTATTTATAAACTTCTTAAAACTATAATATCAAAGTTATTAAAATTATGAAGATTTATAAATTAAAAAAAAAAAAAAAAAAAGAAATGGACTTTCTAGTAATTATTTTTGAGGGTGAAAAATTAAGAAAACTTCAGCTTGAGCCAATGTCAAATCAAGTTACTTATGTTTCTCAATCAATCTCTTGGCGGTAGGACATGACCCGTGTCCTCGGCTGCATGGCTTGGCAGTAGACTTCACAGAGATGAAGCGATTCGTGAGTCCTCTGATCGGGTGGTTTGCCAGTTAAACTCCATTATATTTCAATCTAATGTAGCCCATATGCTCCCATGGCTCATCATTTGAGTTGTGAATCATAGTATACTGATGCAAACAACCCTCTGTATAAGGTGAACTTAAGATTGTCTTCTTAGACAAATATCATCCTAGGTCTACAAGGATTTCATGGACGACGTAACCCATATATTACAGATAAGGATCCTTCAGTCAGGTTGGGTCGACTACCTCCTCTGACTAAGTAGACTAGGGACCATGATGACTCAGGATGACGAAATCATGGGATCTAAATCGGGCACGTCATCATTCCACCAACCATCCGATTTAACATGAAATGATGAATTTCATAATCTTAAATTCCAAAATTCCACATGCTGCTACTATACGCTATGCATTAAAGCGATCTAATGATTAGCCTTAATCGAAAGTTCTCTCTCACTTATTGGGAGGGGTAATTAACTATAGGTTTTTGTGCCTATAGGAAACCTAGAACCAGATCTAAAGTCCTCACCAAGTGAGGATGAAATCTCTGGGTAATATCTTATCAACTATTCCATTTGCCTTACAATTACACACTTTCTTTTCTCTTGATTCAATATTGTTGAGGGTTGCTAAGAGCCCACAATTCTACTGTTGGGGCAGATTTTCTTTCCATCTTTGGCTAGTCATATATGTGTTATAGTCGAAATAAAATTTTTAAAAATTAAAAATAAGTGATTTAAGTGTGTAATAAATTCAATATGAGGCTTTATGTAGAATGAATCATTACGTAGAGTATATCTTTATTACATTACTATTTGTTCTGTGGTACCTCTACATCTTGAAAGTATGGGATGAAATAATAATTACTAATTACTAATCCCCATCTTTCACTTTTGCAGAATGGATCTACAAAGCACTTCTTTTACCATTCAATTAGGGTGTGGTGCGAACATCTGCCTGGCCAACACCATCATCAAGATAGGAGATGTTGGAGCTACAATTCAATTTGGTAGCTTAAGTTTCCTGGCTATCGTAGCTACAACTCCTGAAGTACCCACTCGTGGTACATTCATCCGAGGCCATGCTGGAAGGCCTCAGGTCAGTGAAGCTTCTACTAGTCATGTTCGTCAATTAGTTCAATAACCAACAGCTGTCAAGGAGTTCTCCCGATAGAGAACTTCGCCAAAAGGTAGTCAATCAAGCCCCAATGATGAAAAAGAACCGCCAGCAACAAATTGTGTCTTTAATGCCTCGTGGTATAGCTGTTGCATCGATTGAACATTTTATACCCGAAAGCATGATCACGAAGCTTCCTCATCAGGAAACAAATTAACCAAAAGACAGAGAAGAAGAAGAAGAAATGCTAAGTTGAGGGCTCAGCAGATCCCCTTTAAATGACCTAGTGAACAAGAGATACTACCGCCAGAAGCGAGTATTCCTACCCACAACTACTTCGGTAATCTAAAGTGGGTAAAAAAGAATAGCTCTACTAGTGAAGTAAAGCAGTCTTTCTGGACCCAACAATGTCAAGCTCCTCCATCGCAAAGGAGATAACCTGAAACACTATCTGTCAGAGTACACAACGTCCTTAAAGTAGTCAAGGACATAGACTTTATGAAAAAAAAATTTCAGAGGCCTGTGGTGATGGGAAATATTGAAACTCCACCAAGGAGGTTGTCATCTCTTATGGTAACTATTGACCTCACTTTAGAGTGAGCTCTTAACATCCTCTTAGACTTAGGAATCTTTTAGACACTAAGAATTTCTTAGTCATAAGACACATCTAGTGATTAGGTGAACACCTAACCTAAGTCTAGAGACTTAGAAGTGTTAATCATAAGATTAGGCTATACCTTAGGGTTTAAGGAAATTACCTATCCTATAGCATAAACCCAATCTAGATACACTTTCTCAAATCAAACCCAGACTCAACTCAAACCAAATCTCAAATTCAAATTCAAATTACAAATCTAATTCCAAATTTGACTCTGAATGATTGAAACCCAAATCAAATCTAAATTCACCATATCAAACCTACAATCAAACTCAATGTCAAATCCAAATCAATCCAATATCAATTGATTTTCTCAAAGATCAATTCAATCCTTTGATCAATTTATCAAATTCAAACTCAAACTCAACTTCAAACCATGATCCAAACTTAAATACAAACCCTTAAGCCAATTTCTTGGACTTAAGCAAAATCTCATCCAAATCAAACCTAACTCAATTGATTTTCTCAAAATCAATCAATCATTTAATCATCATTCCAAGTTCTACCTAAAATCACAATCAAAACCATCAAGTAAATCATTCAAAATCAAATGAAAATTAAAATTAATTCATTGATCGATGTTAACAAATCATGAGATAATTTAACTCAAGTTGTAATACCTAAAACAAATTAAAGTTCAAGTTTGCTCAAAAGATTATTCACAATTTTAATAAATTATTTGAATCAAATACAATTTTAGTCAAATTTAAGCCTAAATTAAATCAAATCATGATTTGAATATTAATTCGCTATATATATATAATAAATAATAACAAAAAAAAAATTAATATACACATAATCCATTTGAAATTTAAAATAAACTACCAAAAAAGAGAGAGATTAAACCAATTCTAAACATCAAACAAAATTTATTCATAATTAGATCAAAATAATTAACTACTAAATAAATAATAAATATATAATTCGAAAAATTATAATTTATAAACTTCAATTAAATTAAAACTATAATATCAAAGTTATTAAAAATTGAAAAAAGTTATAAATTAAAATAATAATAATAATAAGTCTAAAATAATAATAAAAAAAATCTAAATTCATCTTTAGTCACGTGATTAATATATATATATATATATATATATATTATTTATCAAACATGCTATCTGCCACCGTTCTCAACAAAAGAATCTGCCACCGTTCTCAACAAAAGAATCAAATTTTTTTTTATTGCACGTGAATCTCAATTTTATTTTTTTATTCAAATGAAAATCTGCTCTCCATCTTAAAAATAAAAAATAAAAAAATCTTATCTTACCCGGGGAGAGCACGCGAGCTCTCTCTCTCTCTCTCTCTCTCTCTCTCTAGGCTAGCAGAACCTCTCCTTTTCATTCCTATGAACTGGACGAGAACATGACAAGGAAAGGGAGCTTTTCTCCTTGGCTGCAGCCCCTTTTCCACTTCCTCCTAAGCTTCTCTTATCCTTATTCGAACAACCAGCTACATGCAAGCCATGCTGATCTCTCTCTTCCTCAGCAGCGAGTTTCTTTTCCCTCTTGAACTGAGAAATAGCAGCCCTTCACATGAACGACGGACTTATACTCCATACCGGCGACCACTTCACTTACCGATCTCCCTCTTCCGTCCTAGCCACGTTCTGCCGGCCGTGACTCTTGTTTTTCCTGAAGGCCGAGACTCCATCGCAACCCATGGCTGAACTACTTGCTTCTTCGATTAGCCTGACATGTAAGGAGAACTCCCCCAGCTGGTGTTCTCTCCTCCCTCATTCACCCCCAAACTGAGGCACACAGCAGTCCTTCACTGGAGACAAGCTCGCTGCTTGACTGCTCCACCTTCGGCCTTCCAATCTCCATCTCCACTCTACATTTTTGCCACCCCCCTTTCGAGTGCACCATCAGATCTAAGCCAAGCCTAGATGCTCTTGTGGGTTGCATGGTGCCAGTTATGTTGGGAGTGTGCTTTCTTTTCCTTCCATGGACTGCCTCTGGCACAAGAATCACTACTTCCCAAGCTAGAGAAAAGGTTACCTACTTTGAAATATCAGATTTGCCCTGTGGTGGATACTACTAACTGAACCCACCACTTAGCATCCCTTATAGGCTGATCAACCCTAACACCAGCAACTTTGAGTTTCCATGATGATAAATCCATACCAACCCTTTAATTCATTCTTATTCTCACTTTCCTTGTCCCAAGAGTTTTAGAGCTGGGGAAGACCACTCTCATCCTTTCAAGTTCTCAAATATGGAGTTCTATCAAAATTGAAGAATAGTAATGGTGTTCGATCTTTGAGTGTTTGGCTAGGAGGCATCAACAAGCATTTCCAGGTTCGTTTCTTTAAACAAAATCACCTCAATAACGGACATTACCCGGTGAGGTATGATTCTTAAACGCTTAGAAAGCCTTAGGGATCTCATATTTGATGTGTTGAATGCGAAGGCCGTTAGAACCAACTTTAGAGTCACTTAACCTTTTAATTCTTCGACGAGAGTTTAGAGGTAAAAGCAAGACTATTCATTTGTGTTTGAAGTGAATAGTTTTGATTAAGTCAAAGACGTAATGATCGATTACCTATTTATATTAATCAAGGATCATTTGATTTTTTGATCAATGATGGATTAATCTAAATATTTCATTAAAAAAAAAAAAGAATTAATCAATCTTTAAAAAAAATTAAAATAAAAAAAAAAGTAATAAACAAAATAAAAAAGGTGCAAATTAAATTATCATAAAATCTAAGTAAAACTTAGTATAAAAAATGATTAAAATATAATTAAACTAATAAGTCAAGTAAAATTAAACATAAAATTAAATATAAACTTTAAAGTTATTAAATCATATCCAATTACTCTTAAATTCAAACAATATCAAAAAAAAAAAAATAAAAAAAAATAAAACTCAAATAAATAACCTAAATCAAGTCAAATTAAACTAAATTAAGAAAGACTCATCAATTTAATATAGAATCAAATCAAATCTCATTCAATCTACTTAAATAAGATAAACAAATCAACTATCCAATGTATGAAATCAAAATAAAAACCAAACTTTGATGAACATGACAAATGGATGTGATTAAAAATAAAATTCTAATTACAAAGAATCAAACCCAATTAAAATCAAAATAAAATCTCAATTAATCTAATCCAATCAAACTACAAATAAATGAACCACAATCAATAAATAAACATAAAGTTAAATCACATAACCAATTAAAGAAAAGAATTAAATATTTAAAAGGATATTGAATTATCAAGATTCAATTAAATCAAAACATCTAATCTAAAATTAATCAACCAAAAAACACATGAACTTAAACAAACTTAAACTCCTTTGATACATTAAGGATATTGAATTATCAAGATGCAATTAAACTAAAACATCTAATCTAAAATCAATCAATCAAATACTTAAACAAACTCGAATTCTAAATTCTAAATCAAGTCAAATAAATCAAATCAAATGAATTACATCAAATTCAAATGGGCTAATTAAGATACTTAAGGATCTTAGTTAATCTTTTAGGATGTTGAATAGGTGAGTTCCATCTAAAATGGAATTCATTCTACTCTTCATTCTTAAAAAACTTAAACATCACTTTAACCAAATAAAATTGAAATAAAAAATGAAAAATAAAGCATTAAATCATTTAAATTGAAATCACCCAAAGGTAAAATTTAAACAAATTCCAAACTCCAAATTCAAACTTAAAATAAAGAAGCCTAGTAAAGTCTTGCCATAGAAGCCTTAAGCACACACATTAGAATACTAAGTCACCACTTCTAGTGCTAAGTTAGGACGTTGTATGTATGATGCTGTGTTTTGTTTTGTGATGTAATGTTTTAGATGAATTAGGGTGTATGTTCAGACGGATGTTAGGCCGTTATTAGCCTAATCATATTTTCTCTGGGTTATGCTTAAGCCAGTAAAAAAAAAATATAAATCTTTTGCGGTTGCTTTTAGCCTAAGTGTAACCCATGTTAGGATAGGTGGACTTGGTTACCCATGTGTAAGTCCAAATTATTCATATATTGCTTGAGTTGTATGGTGTGTTTAGCTAACATTTATTTTAGGTGTAGCTAGATTTACTTTTCCTATTTTGATGTAATTTTGCATTAGGAATTTAGTGCTATGGAGATTAGATGAGCGTGGCAAGAAGGCTTAGTCCCTGGGGTGCCCTGTGATGCCTTTGGAGCAAATAAAATCAAAAGAAAGAAATGAAGAAATGAAGAAAAGAAGACCCCCATAGCATATATATTATTTTTGTAATGGGTTGTATAGAGGGGCTAGCTCTTTCTCTTTTCTGGTGTCTAGAACCAACCATGGCCTTTTATTCTTTTAATAGTCTATAAAATTGTTTGATGTTATGTTACATTATAACAACATGCTTTTCATAGTTTCTTTATGATTGATGTTGAATGTGTGGTCTGATGCGAGTTCTTTGGTAAAAATTAATTTTTCTACCCCAATTAACAACTCATAACTAAAATTTTAAAATAATTCATAACCTCACATAAAAGCCTAGAAATTAAATCTAGATAATAAAATTTTTAGGAACCCCTTAGCTGGATGGATGAATGTATAATATCATGCATGTCATATTCTTTCACTCTTGTTAAGAGGGGGGCTTCCATCCTTGCCAGAGAATCAAGGCTTAACCTATGAGAGCCTTTGGTGGAAGACACCCCTTTCTCTCTTGATTTGGCCCATAGTCAAATTCTCATGCATTTAGGCATACAAAATCCCATACTGTGTCAAAATAAAAGTTCAAAAGAATCAAATAAATTTGATAAAATTTGCATTAGATTAAGTCATGGATTCATACCACTCATGCTCTAGTCTCTGGAGTGAGTCTAAGGACTTAGTTTTCTTTCTAAATGAACAATGCCTAGCCATCTTGCAAATCATAAGACTTGCCTACATGGATTTAAAGCGGAGGAGTTAGGCCGCCACTCAGCATAATAAGTCCAGATGGGTGGTTTATTCTCTCGGAGGTAAACCATATACCCATTTTCCTTAGATTTAGGTTATGCCTTTGTTTTGTACCAAGGCTCCTTAGTTTAGGAATCTAAGGTAGCCTTTGGGCTACAAGCATAAATCCTCACCTCTTAGGCATTTCACAATCTTATGTTGTGGAATTATAAGCTAATAATAATAAAATGTCAACTCAAATAATTAACTCTCTTCAATTTCAAAATATAAAGCCCAACTATAGGTAGATGCTCACTAGGCTTCCTAGTATCATGAGCATTTCTACTTTCTCCCTTTGGATTCCAAAAATAAGTCTTCTCCTTGATCTATCCCATTTGATTTTCTAAAATAGCCAATCCTTTGATAGTCTTAACCTTGAAATCTTTGGAGACCCTAATTGTCTACTTTAATCGAGAGTATTCTTAAAGAATTCTCATTTCTTAGGATATAATTAATTATGGGGCTTGCCTTCATAGGGAACTTAACGAACCCAGCTTAAAAAAATCTTACTTTACTTTTCCATGTAAAGTAGGGGAAAGATCTGGTATATTCAAGACCCATCATGCCTAGGAGTCCTTAGTGAGCCAGTTATAGGGTGGTGATTTCTATCTTTCGAGATAGTACATCATTCTTAATGTCATACCCGATCACTTCAATAAGTACCCCTAAGATCTACGTGTCGCACACCCCAAAAATAAACACCACATTTTTTTCACACTGGGAGAGTTCTCTCTCCATCTTTAGTAGACAATTATTGTCTCCAAGCATCGATAATGGACTTATATTTTATATAGGCCTGAGACTATCATTCTTTCCATTGGCACTTAGCTTCTTTCACCCTTAAGCAAAGCTCGCCAACATCCTTTAGGTTTTAGGATCTCACTCCATGTAGGTCTTAAAATCTCTATTGGGTCCCCCAATAGGTAAAAGTAAATTAACTAAAGAAAGGAAAAATAACCAAACATAAAATTTGAATCTCTACCACTAGCTTTGTGAAGCAAGGTTCATCTCATGCTTAACAAAATTTCAATAAAATTTAAAGCAAATAATAATAATAATAACACCTTTTACAAAAATTTTCAAAAGTTTTTTCAAAATTAAAATCATATGAACCCCATTTAACATAATCCAATTTGTTAAAGGGAGATTCTCTCTTTAAAATCAAAATTAAACAAAGAAAAAAAAATCACTTCTCCAAAAACTTTTAAATCTCTTTCAAAATAAAATTAATTGAACCCCACTTAGCATACAAATTTGTTAAGTGAAGGTTCATTTTTCAAAATCAAAATTAAATCAAATAAAACCTTTTCTTCAAAATAAATATCAAAACTATTTTTTTTAAACAAAATTAACCAATTTCATTTAACATACTCAAATTGGTTAAATAATAGTTCTCTTCAAAATCAAAATCAAACAAAAAACAAAACAAAACAAAAAATTTTTTTTTGAACTACCATCATTTGGAAAGTAAAGTTCCAAAATTTCTTAAGTCTCAAAGAGCTCAACCTACCATATCAACATTTGACAAGTGAGGTTCCAAAGAAATTCTCTTCAAAATCTCTCCAAATTGAGATCTAATTATTTGAACCCCTTTATCATATTCAAATTTGATGAGTGTGGGTTCAAATTCTTTAAATTTATCAAGAATGTCTGAATCAAATTTGACATAGAGCTTGAAAACCTTAAGATGACTTATGATAATGCAATATTCATTATTATCACACAAAGTTATGAATCATAAAAACTTTTATGATGAAATTCAATTAAAACCAAGATGTGGATTTTCACCCAAAGGAGAAAGGCCATAAAGATTCCTTCAAAATAAGAAATTGACACAAGGATTTTGAGTATGTCTTATTTATTCAGATAAGTATGACTCAAATGACTTGAATCTAATTCCTAAAAGAAGACAACTCTCAAAATATCTATCGTAATCCATAAAATAGCAGTGTTGATGGACTTTATGCTTTAATGATTCCATCTTGGGTAGAAATGCCCCCATTCTATGCTTTCATGGTGTCACTATCGATAAAGAGTTAGAATCATCAAATTTCAAAGGTCTAATGGGACAAACTTTGGAAAAAAAAAAAAAGAAAAAAAAAAGAAAAAAAAAAAGAAAAGAAGAGAGAGAGAGAGAGAGAGAGAGAGAGAGAGAGAGAGAGAGGTAGACATCAATTCTACCTCTCTTCGAAGATATCAGAAGTCAATTATTACACGGAGGTCCTACCACTTTGATCAACACCATAGGAAGAAGCAAACTCGTTGGAAATAATCAAATTCTAAATTTTCTTAAGATACACCTCACAATCCAAAATAAGGGCATCAAATTGTTCAAGGTTAATCTTAATGTCTTAGACTAATCTTGGAAGGTTTCACCAAGCTAAGTAATAAGTGCACTCTCACATTCTCTAAGAGATAGAAAAGTATTTTGATTCTTCTTGCTCAGTTAGTGGCAACCTCCTCAAGTCATATTCAACATAGAATATCCTATGAAAAGAAAGACAAGCAATCTCCTCAGAGAACACAATATAGACAAAGACTCAAAAGGAGAAGAAAAAGAGAAATACACAATAATACATATTGATTTAGAATAATAAAAATAATAATAAATCATATGTATATGTAAATTTAAAAAAAAAAAAAGGAAGAAGAAGAAAAAGATAAAAAAGTGATCAATAATACACATTGATTTAGAATCAAAGAATAAATCATGTGTGTATGAGGTGTAAAGAAAAAAAGAGAGAATACATGAGATAAATTTTGACAAGTCTCTAGAGTTAGATTGCAAAAAAAAAAAAAAAATAAATAAAATAAAAAAATAGAAGAGTTCTAAAAGGAATAAATATGACTAGAAACTTAGTAGGTATGCGAGCACATTGACTCAATTCTACTATCTCATGATATTATTATAGGATTGGAAGTTAAGAGTTGCTCTAACCTCTAGCAAAAAAAAATATATATACATTATGAGATTTCAAATTTCCACTTCATTTTCTTCTTCAAGCTTGAAAGAAGATTCAATGCTTGTAGATAGACCTTCAAATGAGGTAATAAAATTATCTTTTGCCTAGTCTACCTACTTTCTCAAACAATTTTGAAGATTTTCAGAATGTAAAAAAAAAGAAAAAATGAGAGAAAGAAAAAAAAAAAAAAAAATAGAGTCCAACCTGAAATTCAGATCATTAAGAGTCCACCCACCCTCCCAACATCCATATATGATAAGTTAGAAGGAAAATGCCAATGACTTGGTTAGGTTACTTTTGTAGTTTAAAGACTGCTTTACCTAAGACCATTATAAAGTGCCCAATACATCTCCAAAGGTAGCAGTCAATAAACTCAAAATTGAACCTATTGCTATTCCTATTTTAGAAACTTTTGACGCTAAGAAGAGGATCAAAGTTTGAAGTTAATCTTATTGAAGAAGAAAGATATTTCCATGATTTCCCAACATTATTCCCAGTCAAAAGAAGAACATTCAAATCCGCACATATGTCAATTTTGAAGATCTAAGATAGGCATGTCTTGAAAATGAATTCACATTACCTATATCAAATTTAATGTGAACATAGCCTTTTGCATGATCTCCTCATTCAAAGATGGGTCAAATGATGTCAGAGGATGAGAGGTCATTTGCATTTATAATTTTCATCAGAATTTATTGCTATAAGGTCATGCCTTTCAGCCTTACAAATGCTAGCGTCATATACCAACGGGCCATGACTCGAATCTTCAATGAACTCATTCATCACAAAGTCGAATGCTACGTTGATGATCTTGTAGTCTAAATCAAAGAAAAGGAAGACCATCTTTATGATCTGAGTAGTTGTCTTCGATTAATTATGATACTACAATCTAAAGATGAATCCCCAAAACTATACAATGAGGATGGCTTTAGGGAAGAAGTTTCTAGGGCTTGTAGTAAAGCATCATGGGATAATAAAATTGATCTAAAATAGATTAGAGTGATATTAGAGATGCAACCTTCAAAAAAAAAAAGAGAAAAAAAGAGAAAAAAAAGAAAAAAAAAGATAAAAAAAAAAAGAAAAGAAAAAAAAAGAAAAAAAGAGAGAAAAGGAAAAAAAAAAAAGATGAAAAAAAAAGAAGAGAAAAAATAAAAAGAAAAGAAAAAAGAAAGAAAAAAAAAGAAAAATAAATAACTAAGGAGGGGGGTCTCAACACAATTAAAATCATTTCAAGGAAGGTTGTTCTTTAAGATACTTAATCTCTTATTTTTTTTGAAAATAATCATTCACTACTTTGACAAAAAAAAAAGAGATCAAGTTCAAGGATGATAAGTTTCAAACTCATTCAAAGCATAAGATAATATTTCATGACACCTCCAAATTGGATTATTTCAGACTAGCTTAAGGCTATTCCATTTAGGGTAAACTTTTCTTGTTAAAATTTATCATCAATAATCAAATTACAAAAATCTAATCGATTGAAAAGATTGAAGGTCTTTCAAAAAAAAAAAAAGAAGAAGAAGAAGGAAGAGAGACTTCAATTAATGTTGAATATAGATGGTTTAAACTCTTTTCAAAGTTAGTTTATCTCAAATTCCAAATAAAGATTTGTTTTGATCATTAAAATACTTTGGTGCTTCTAAGGATGAAAGTAGTTTAAACCACATGATAAAATGTTTGTATTTCTCATCAACAAACATTCTTCAAAATCCATTACATCAAAATCAAAATTTAAATTTGGAGAATAATTCAATTGGAACTAATTTTCTTTCATCAAATACAAATTGAAAGCATAATATTTGAGAAGCCTAGTGAATTTCCTTCACTAAGGATGATCAATTACTTGACCGTCCCAAGGATTTTGGAGAAAGGACACTACCCTAGTTGTTCTTGTTTCATTTCACACACCTAAAGAAATTTCATTTAAAAAATCAAAGTCAATTCCTTCATGAAGTTATGTTTTCAAATCTACATTGATTCCAAATTAAAACAAAAAAATCAAAAAAAAAAATCAATATACTATCACCCTCAAATTTCCTCATCAATCAAACATTCCTTCAAACATACATATCTTTCTCTATACTTTGATGTGGGAGCAAGCCCCCCCACTCACTCATTAGTGCCTAGGTCGTTTGATTTGTTGCCCAAAGCAACTAATCACCCCAATAGTCATTTGTTGGAGGATGTGAGTCCCCGTGCTTTCTTCCTAATTTGACCATTACAAACCAACGAGCGCCTTGTTAGTTTGGTAGTCTTCACTGCCCTAGTGAACTACTTGTGTTGGTTTGTTTAAGAAGATGTGAGTCCCAACGCTTTCTTCTTGAACTATACATACTGACTAGGTCGAGTTTCCCAGGTTTAGGTGTAAGAGTCCCCAGTGGCATCCTATTCCTTCATATCAAACACAAACATACATATCTTTCTTTTGGGCTACTTTGATGTGGGAGCAAGCCCCCATGGCACTCTCTCGCCTAGGTTGATTTGTTGTCCCAAAGCAATCGATCACCCCGGGTCATTTGTTGGAGGATGTGAGTTCCTACGCTTTCTTCCTAATTTGACAATTATAAATCGACGAGCACCTTGTTAGTTTTAGTCTCGCTAGTAAGCTACCATGGTTGATCTGTTGAGAAGATGTGAGTCCCTGTGCTTTCTTCTTGAACTAATCATCATGACCTAACTAGGTCAAATATATTTGAGGTTTAGGGTAAGTCCCCTGAGGCTCCTTTCCTCTTGACTACGTTTGAGTCGATATAAGCCCCAGTGGCATTCACTCGAGTCGCCTAGGTCGATGGCACGAGTCAAGATAGACTATCCCAACAGCCGCCGCTTTAGAGATGTAAGCTACACGCTTTCTTTCTAGACCGATTGTTAAACCGATGGGCACCATAGGTTGGTTGATGTTCGCTATGTCGACTGACTCACCCGGGTACACCACTCTTGGAAGATGTAAGTCCCGCTTTCTCCATGAGTTGGCCACAATACCTATGTGATATATGACTAGCCATGTCATTTTCTGTGGTGTTGGATCAAGCCCTTTGTGGCCCCTTCCCTGCATTATTCTAATTGGATCACATCCTTTGAGACCCCATTTACTACGTTACTTTTGGATTGACAGCCCCTTTCCGGTAGCCACTGTGGTTGGAGAATTTGTCATGGATGCAGATTCTCCTTGTTCAAGAACTGAGACAATTCTAGTCGATATAAATTCCTTCGTTTGATCCCTCGTAAACAAACGGGTCCATAAAAACAAATTAAACAAACAAACAAAATATTTGCTTGTGGATTAGAATTCAAGCCCCAAGGCCCTTTCCCAAGCGATCTTATCTTTAGGCGGTCACAAAACTCCATAGGAATTGCACACGAGTTGAGATAAATCCCGGTACTCAGGTCGCCTTAGTCGGTTCAACTTGTTGTGCCACCAACGAGTTACCCTGACAGCTGTCTCTGCTTTGAAAGATATAAGTCTATTACGCATTCTTTCCAACACGATCGTCAAAACCGACGCACTAGGTCGGGCCGATTTGTTGCAGCACCGATCCCCGGATTCTTGTTTAGGAAGATGTGAGTCCCCGTGCTTTCTTCCTAACTTGACCAAAACCTAAAGGCACCCCAGGTTGGTTAGTTCTACCTAACGCAGTAGACTATCCCTTTGGATTTGTAAATCTAAGATAGGTCTAGGCGATATTAGCTCTTCTTAGTAGATTCATCGAAACCACGTCCATCTAAAATTAAAGTAATTGACTATTCTTGAGTCGATATGAGTCCACGCATTCACTCAAATAGTCGCCCTAGGTCGATTGATTTGTGCCATCAATGATCACCCAACTGATCTACTTTGAAGATGTAAGTCTAGCTTTTCCTAGTACGTTGCACACAAAGGCAACCAGTCGGATAGTCCCCTTGTGGTTGGTAGACTACCCTTTGACTTGTAAATCTGAGATAGGTCAAGGCTGACATAGCTCCTTCTCAGTGGGTCCATCGCACGCTGATGGGGTCCACAATATAACACATAAAATTAAATTAAATCAAATCAAATCAAATTAATCATCAGGACTACTCTTGAGTTGAGGTAAGACCCCCAATACTCAAAGGTCGCCTTAGGGTTCGATGTGTTGCTCCAATAGATCACCCAATGACTTTTCTTGCTTTGGAAGATATAAGTCTACTACGCTTTCTTCTAGCATAGTAACACCAAAAGGCAACCCCTTAGTTGGATAGTCCTACCTTAGTGTAGACTACCCCTTTAGACTTATAAATCTAAGATAGGACAAGGCCCATGTGGCTCTTTCTTAGTATAGTCCATCATACACCGACAGGGTCCATAACAAAATAAATTTGAAACCAACCTCCCCAGTGGAGTCAAATTAAACATCTAAAATAAACCAAATTTCTCTCCAGCGAGGCGTAAATCAAATTAGCCTCTCTAGCAGAGTTTATATCTAAATCAAACAAATTCAATGGAGTGTACATCCCCAGTGGATATGCCCTCAATCTAGAACCCTTCTCCTCAGTGGAGCCATAACAAATTAAACCAACCTCCCTAGTGGAGTCTAATCAAACAAATCAAAGAAATCCAATTAAATTTTTATCCCTAGCGGATACACGCCCAAATAAATCATATTCACAATCAAACTCAGATCCATATCCCCAGCGGATAACTTGAACCTGTTTTCCTAGAGGAAGGTTCATGTACTCAATCCCTAGTGGATTCTTTCTTACTCTCTTATTCCCTTGGCATAGAGAGAGCTGCATTGCACTAAGATCGTGATTCTATCTACCTTTCAGGTCTAGGTATAGATCACTTACGTTGTTGCAACCTTCTAATGTTGTTGATTATTTGGTCAGCATTGTGTTGTCACACCACACTTGTTTTGACCTCACTTTGAGTGAGCTCTTAACATCTTCTTGACTTAGGAATCTTTAGACAATAATTTAGTCATAAGACACATCTAGTGATTAGGTGAAACCTAACCTAAGCTAGAGACTTAAGTGTTAATCATAAGATTAGGCTATGCCTTGGGGTTTAAGAAATTACCTATCCTATAGCATAAACCCAATACACTTTCTCAAATCAAATCTAGACTCAATTCTCAAACCAAATCTCAAATTCAAATTCAAATTACAAATCTAATTCCAAATTTGACTCTCAATGATTGAAACCCAAATCAAATCTAAATTCACCATATCAAACCTACAATCAAATTCAATGTCAAATCCAAATCAATCCAATATCAATTGATTTTCTCAAAGATCAATTCAACCCTTCAATCAATTTATCAAATTCAAACTCAAACTCAACTTCAAACCATGATCCAAACTTAAATCCAAACCCTTAAGCCTTTCTTGACTTAAGCAAAATCTCATCCAAATCAAATCCTCTTGATTTTCTCAAAATCAATCAATCCTTTAATCATCATTCCAAGTTCTACCTAAAATCACAATCAAAACCATCAAGTAAATCATTCAAAATCAAATGAAATTAAAATTAATTCATTGATCGATGTTAACAAATCATGAGATAATTTAACTCAAGTTGTAATACCAAAAAAATTAAAGTTCAAGTTTGCTCAAAAGATTATTCACAATTTTAATAAATTATTTGAATCAAATACAATTTTAGTCAAATTTAAGCCTAAATTAAATCAAATCATGATTTAAATATTAATTCACTATATATATATATATATATATATATATATATATATATATATATATATATATATATATATATATATATATATATAAAATAATAATAACAAAAAAAATTTAATATACACATAATCCATTTGAAATTTAAAATAAACTACCAAAAAGAGAGAGAGAGATTAAACTAATTCTAAACATCAAACAAAATTTATTTAAAATTAGATCAAAATAATTAACTACTAAAGAAATAAATAATTTAAAATTTATAATTATAAATCTCAGTTAAATTAAAACTATAATATCAAAGTTATTAAAAATTGAAAAAAGTTATAAATTAAAATAATAATAATAATAATAATAATAATAATAATAATAATAATAATAATAATAATAATAATAATAATATGTCTAAAAATAATAAAAAAAAATCTAAATCCATCTTAGTCATAAATAATATATATATATATATATATATAAATTTATTTATTTATCAATACCTACCAGTTCAACAAAAGAATCATTTACGATGACTCAATTTCATTTTTATTCAAATGAAAATCTGCTCTCCATCTTAAAAAATTAAAAATAAAAAAATCTTATCTTAGAGGAGATCGAGCTCTCTCTCTCTCTCTCTCTCTCTCTCTCTCTCTCTCTCCTCAGATAACCTATCCCGCTTTCATTCCATGAACTGGGGAAAATAGAGTCACCATCGCAGTTCATGGACTCCAATCGCACGACGCTGTTATATCAATAAATCAGCAAAATGACGCCGTAAGACAAACGGCGATTTACGGTGTGCCCGACCCGACCGAATTGATGCATTCTCGCCTAAACTGGGAACAAAATATCGGCTGCTTGATATTCTTCGTAATACTCAGATGGGCTTTCGGAAGAGAATTTCCTCATTGTCACCTCCGCCGTCGATCAGCTTAGTGTTTCTAATTTCAAATTGAGGTATTGGTTGGTTACAGGTATTTCAGCATAACTTTTTAGGGTTTTCTTGTTTTGTCCATTACAATCCATCGATGTATTTCTGTTTATATGGTTTGATTTTTTTATATGGCTACTTTTTGTACTTTTTATGGATATATTTGCCTATTTGGATGATATATGTACTTTATAATGCATTAGAACAATGTCTTGATTAGTTCTTGATTTTGCATCTCTGATCAGATAAACGAGTCAGTATTTCTGTTAGGCTACATGTTTTACGATTTCTGGTTATTTAATGTTTAATGCTTCTCAAGTAGATGCATTTTGCATATGTACTCTCCCCCTATTCTATACTTTCGAGATTTTGCATTTATTTTCACCATTTTTTTCTTGAGGACATATGTGGCTAGAATCCTTATGAATAACCTGAAGGTGTTTTGGGTTTGGATGTGTGGAGAAAATGAATATGTACCTCTCTGCACTGCACTGCACCTCACTACCTCTGATATTAGACGATTTGGGCTATTTTGCATTGTTTAAAAATGATATCAAGTTTTTCAAGATATAGATTGTTTGGAAGCTAATTTTGATGCTTGCACGTTCTCCAAATCCCTCTATACTCTATACTTTGAGATTTTGCATTTTTTAGTCCATTTTTTTCGCTGAGGGCATACTATGGCTAGAACCGCATTATGAATAATGGAAGGTGTGTTTTCGGTTGGATGTTGGAAGAAAATGAATGCACTGACCTCCTGCATTCTGTACTGCACTTCATACCTCTTGATTTTGCACCTGATATTAGAGACATAATTTTCTTGATTGTTACTGTTATTGAGACAATGTTTACTTTTTTGCGGAAGTAGATTAGAGGTTGTTTGGAAGCTAATTTTGATGCTTTTTGCATATGTACTCTAACTGCATTATACTTTCTTGAGATTTTGCTTATTTTCAATTTTATCTCAGGCATACTATGAATCCATTATGAACCTGAAGGTGTGTTTTGGATGTGTTTGTGGAGAAAATGAATTTGTACCCTGCCTCTGCACTACCCTGTACTGCACTCACCACTCCCCGATATTAAGGTGCTTGCAATCCATTATGTTTAATATTCGATTACCTTGACTTTATTTTGAAGTTCAAAGATGTCGCAAAAGGATAACGCCAAGATGGCCAAAGCATCGACATTATTTGATAATATTAGCTTCAAGTGAAGTGATGAAATATTGAAGCGCTTCACCAACCAATTCGATTTTCCGGACGAAAGAAGACTGCCATAACCTCTATCCTATCTTCGGGACATCGACAAAAGCCTTTTGGGTGGGCGTGCATTTCTTTCACCGGATGAAGTAGATGTCTTGGGATGCCAAACAAAGGGGAGAAAGTTTTATGGCAAAATCCCATCATATTCAAATTATATAAGAATAAGCTCGAGTAATCGGATAGCTCGTTAACACAGCTTTATGATTGTACATACATTTTCTTATTTCAAATTTATTTCTTGATACCACAACTATAGAGTTTTCTAATTTAATTGCCTACGGATAATATTGAAAAATTTGTTGAGTACATTGGCCATTTAATTTGGGCCTTCTTAGTGTCACAATTCAATGGCATTACATCAAAGATACACACACAAAAGCGCTACATGAGTGGCTTTGTCTCCTCTTCTTATGGTATGCTCAATTATATTTTTTACTTGATGTGAGCAATTTAACTTGTATAAATGTTTTGTAGAGCACGAGCACATTATTAAGCAGTCGCCATTTCCAGATACCACGTTGTTGGCCTAAAATAAAGTGACATTGCCTTCGGTTTGGGAGGAGACCGTAATGTGAAATTAGTTATGTTCGTTCATTTCAGAATGCATTTACATATTGTTTTCGCCATATCTATCTTTGGTTTAACAGTGTCCGCCTCACACTCGAGGACTTATCAAGAGGAGACGCTCATTGAATCATCCTCTCATCCCCATGAAACTTCCAGCGACATCACCCCCATCCGCTCGCCATCACGCTCCTACTAATTCCCCTCAGATATCTCTCCGATATTCCCCAACCAAGGTGTGTCTAGCTTGCCTCCCGCTATACCCCCCAATCAAAAGGATCTGCAATATAAGTTATTTGGTGTGAGGGAGTTGAGGGAAGTTGTGGCATCCTACCATGCAAAGAACAGAGAGGTGGATGGCATTCATGCAGGTTCTATGGTACCCTTGTCAGAAAGAGTGCTTCCATCCCTGTGAGTGGAAGTCCTACTGAGGAGACCACCGGGTATCTTCTCGAGGGACCTTCCTTAGTAAGGAGTGGAGATATAGCCTGGAGTCTTGTGCCGAGAAGCTCCAGAAGGGGAGGCTCCACCGAGCATACACTGCTATCGCCCCTTCATTGGCGCCTTGCACGCCGGGTGAAGGCACAGACGAGGAAGAGGAAATCGTGTTCTCTCCCTTCATGTTCACCACTAAAATACATTAAGATCTATTCCGATTGCTCCACCCCCTGGCTAGTGTATTACATTAATCATGAATAATGTGATACAATAGATGACCGTTGTTCGGTTTCACCCTTCAATTCAGTCGGCGTGACGAGTGATTTTCGATGAGCCATCAAAGGCTATCGAGTTGTGGAGGAGCACCCTCAAGGTATGATGATTCTCGAGCTTTAGATGATAATGGATATAGGTTACGTATTGCTTGATATATAGCTTTTTTAATAATTATTTTCGACTAAATAATTATATTACGACAGTAGAAGGCGACGTGCACTTCCCAGAGAGATGGCATGCCTCGTAGATGCTCCACCTCATAGGCGGTGTGTGTTGATTCCGGGACAAGTAAGTCACCGACATCTTGCTCCTTTTCACATAGATTCAAATGTCATATCATTCTAACTACTTCTATTAATTTCTGCTCAATAAATTACAAAATAACTATTTCGATAATCTGAGATCTGATCATTTGGAAATATTATTATTTTGCGGCGATTGACGATTCTTGAGATGTCATGGATTACGATCGTCATTCATATCGTTAGGCGAGTACTCCCGTGAGATTGTATCCCATTCCTTACATTTCATGCTTACATTGGGTGAGTTACTCTCTCCAAATTTAGTGGTTACGCAATTCATTCATGATATACATGTGTGTCTGCGTGACTTATAGATGTTATCTTGCATCTCTGCAGAATTATCGTATGGCTTGCTAAAAGCAAGATGTATATCGACATGTCGACGATGCATCGGTGGCGCTCTTATTCCCGGTTATCCATGTCAACCGGACACTTCTTGTCGGAAATATCAAGCTTGGCGTGTGGTCATTTATGACTCATTGCCAAAAGCAAATAAAGCCATTACAGAGATGGTATGCACTCTTCTTGCGGGTTCTCACGGGGATCTAACTAATACCTTGCCCATCTTCACATGCGGATCAAATTCTGGCTCGATTGGACATTATTTCACAAGTAAAATGGCGGTTGAAGCGGTGGCGGGTTGGTCAGTCAAGATGTCATTGCGGCATGTTCATTTGCAAATACATGGAGGCATCGAGAAGCCAATTGCGAGCTCGAACGAGGGACAAAAAAATAGATTTAGGGGCGACTTTGTTTATGCGATTTTTGCTTGGCCTCAAAAAACACTTAAATCAAATTTGGATGCTTGAGTTGTTCTCTGCGCACATTACGTTTAGGTAGGGATAATTCATTCTTATTTGATTGGGTTGATTTGTTCTATTAATTTAGTTTTTATGTGTTCTTGCTCCAGATATGGGAGGCATGGTTGAATTGTCCCAAATTTTATGTTTCGCATTTTTTAGGATCATCGGTTTTGTTGGTCACGTCCAATTTTTTGTCGAATTAGTGTGCATATTCATTCTATTTTAGTTTTCCTCACTTCATGCATGCGGGTTTGAGGAGCGTTGAATTGTCCAAAGTTGGTCTTCTTTTCTGTACCTTTGTATATGTACTATGTATCTGTACCCTCAGTACTCCTACCCTCAGGATGCTCTATACTTCTTTACCCTTTAGGATACTTTTGTACCTTTACCTTCATCTATGCCTCTATACCTCGTATCTGTACCTGCCTCTCTATACCTCACAGTACCCTCGTACCCTCTATTTATACTGCTTGTACCCTCTAAGCCTTTCTCTGTATATACCTCTATACCTCTCATACTACTATACCTTTTCTCTGTTTTGTACCTCATACCCTCACAGAATGAATCTATACCTTCGTACCTTAAATCCTGAGCTTTGTGAAAATGAAGGATGGTGGTTTACTGCTTGTTTGGTAAATTTAATAAATTAATTTATAATTGTTAAACTTAAAATCAACTTATTAGGTGATGATAAATTTTATTATTAGAAGGTCTTAGGCTTGTTTTATTTATTGTTGGGTGATGATAAATTTTATTGAAGCGTTGGCAACTGATAATTAGCTTTAAAAAGACAAAAATGAACATAATGTTGACGTTATTAAAATAAATAAATTATTAAATTATCAATCTCTAAAATGAGAGAACTTTCTCTCATATGCTCTTATGATCATTTTACATTGTCAAAATAAATCATAGAAAAAATGCCATATATAAGCCTAATGTTAATTTTGAGAATTTGAATAGATATTGACTATTTGTATTAATCAAATTAGTATTTTTTAGTGTAGCATTTTAGTAGTACAAGTCAAAATTTTTTAAATTTATCTGATCATGTTAAATTTTTATTATTATAAGCTATTTATTAAGCATCTAAGCGTCTTAATAATTTTGTTATCAGACAACATAAAATTATCAAATTTATCTTATGTAGATACTCGATCTATCCATAGAAATACAATAATTGAAAATTATATAATACTTTCATCAAAATTTTCAAGAGATCTCATGTGAACTAAAATTAAACAAATTTAATGCTATTAAATTTATCTTATTTAAATATTAAATTTGATATATATTTAATAAAATCAAAATTGATGATTCTAAATTTATTTTGAAAACTTTAATTGAAGATATGCGGATTTTTATTTAATTGGATTTATTTTTTAATTACATACAAATATTTATTTTAAAATTTTAAAATTTTAAGTAACTTTTGGTTAAATTTTTCACCTAAAATAACCATTTATGTGTTTTGGAAGCTTCTATTTTCGATTCCTCCAAATCATCTTTTATTGACAAGGGTTTAGTGGATCAAGATATCTCTTGAGTTATCATTTTCAATGCTTTAATTTGATAAAGCTTCTTCGTGGAGGCGATGAGTTGATTATAATTTTAATTATGCTTTGACTTGTGTTTCCGGGGCATATAAAGAGGTTCTTTAGGTTTTCTTCAATGTATTTGGCTAAATGAAAAACAAAATTTCCAACCTAATATTTTGTCATGATTCTACTATGTGTGCACTATAAATGCTTATTGTGTTAGTTTTGCAGTTATCAAGGGCAAAAGTCTATGAAGAACATTCTTCTTGTTTTGACTTATGACCCCATAGGTAGAGTTGCAAGATCTTATTCAAGATGTTAGTAGACAAGAAAATTCTTAATGACATGGCTAAATCATTCAAGGAGGATTCAAATTGTAGTGCTTTTATTGTGGTGCTTGGGTTTCAAGACTTTAATAAAGTTATGAAAACGAGAAAAAAAATACAAGCATATTACTAAAAGCGAAAAATGAAATTAAAAAATGCTTTCTTGGATAATATCATTCATCAAAATGTCGTCTTGTAATAATATCCATCATCAGCTTAGTGTACCCTTCTGCATATTGGTTGATTGATGAGCTCGAACTGAATTCTTGTGGTACAACATCATAGTAATGGTACAACATCTTAGTAATGGATGAATGTTTGGCGGCATCAATGTGAAATATTAGGCTTACAGTAAAAGCAGGGCATAACAGAATGGCGAGAGTGATGCATCCTTTCTCTGACACTCTCGGACTTCACTTTGGTTTCTAAGACAAGAAAATAGAATGAATTAAATATTTAGAACTATAAGTAATAGCAACCAGGCAAGTAGGGTAAGTACTTGTGGATTTTTGGACTTCTCCCAATAAGCCTTGAGCCTTGCGTTGGAAACACCCTTTGGGCGTCTCTTGATTGGATCCTTCAAGCTTCCTTATCCTTAGGCGATGATGTGGTCCTTCTTCCTCTTAAGCGATCGTCAAGCGGTGGAGAATTCTTACTTATTACGGGTCCACTTCATCGAGATAATTAAGAGAATGCAAGCATGTAATCCTAATCTTATTACCACATTCGCTAATTTGATATGCATATCGACTTATATGGTTCCACGAAAATAATGCCAGTTCCATCTCGCTTTACATGTACTAACCTTATACGTATGAACCATCGATGTAGATGTCCTCTTTGCTCGATAGACCACCGCTGAGGTACTTATCAGAATCGCGACACATCATTACGGCTAAGAACTCTAATGCTGTGCACAAAGTATGCCCATCATTTCAAATTTGCAACTACAAGAAATATCTGAGATACATCAAAGTGGACAATCCGGTTTTGGATGCATTTTTTCTTCTCTAAGTTCCTCACCAAGTACTCCATGGGGCTATCATCGACCGCGATATGAGATAATCCCCCAAAATGCGAAATTCTTCTTAGAACATAGAGTAAAAGCTTCACCGTATAAAATAAGCGACTTGCTTAAAATTGGACTACTCTCAGAGACAATTCTTGTGGATACACTTGAAGTCTTCATCATGTTCATTTGGTATGTTTCCATCACCTTCTCAATCCCAAGAAATAATCTGTCGTGAACTTGTTGGCTTGAAATACCATGACACATTATTTGGCCTCACTCCTCTGTTGAGTTGACAAGATGCCCATACAAAATTTATCTTTGTTGAATCACGGTGGACCATTTACTTTAATTTTGTAAAGTTCATATAGCCAAGCATGATCATGCAAATTGCCCTCCTCTAGCATGGACCAAGCATCCTCAAACTCATCTCTAGTGTCACATTTGCTCATGCATGTATAGAATAGCCCTTGAACTCTCTTGTTACTACTAAAGCAATGGACCTTGGAGGGGGCTTTCTTTGAGATATGCCATTGGCACAACCTATGATGCGTATTCCGTAGTACATTCTCGATAGCTCTCACCATAGCCTGATCTTGATCAGTAAATATCGTTATAGGATGCACGCCACCCATCAGAAGAAATGTCGGAATAACCATGTGAATGACTTCGATGGTCTCTTAGACAAAAGGCTACTCCGAATAAGGCGTTTTGCCAATGATGATTCACTCCAGCGAGTGGAGCACGAAGATTATATTTATTGAAGCTAGTATCAAAATTATCACATCCCCAAAACAATCAAATTCAACCCTAGACATACCATTGCTCCAAAAAAACTCACCCAATCGGACCCATCCTTTGAACATCCCATGCAAACATCTCGTCCGCTTGTCTTTCCTTGAAATTTGTATTAATTGTTTACTATCACCACTTGCAATCCATGACCTTCGCTCTTTCGGATGAAATTGAAAGCATCTCTTTTGTGAATCAATATTCTCTACCCACCAACTTCCTCGGTTAGATAGGCGAGAGCGTCGGTTACTAATCGCCTCGTGTCGTCTTCAAGCGATGCCTTCTCATCGATACATTTATGCGATCGAGAAGATCAGATCACCGTCTTTGCAATGAATGATTATGGCTCTCTATATATTTTTTAGCACCAATTCCCCTCCAAATCCACCGAATTGAATCATCAGGGACAATCCTCGTATCAATTTTCTTGAATTTTGTTATATGGTTTGGATTGATTGATTTTCCGCTTTGCTGAAAATCTTTTGATTTCAATTTCTTAGAGTTTGGCCAATAACTTGTATGGTCTTTTCTAACGAAGCGGTTTGATGTGCATAATCACTGCTGCATAAGCGGTTTCATTATGCCTGCACTGGAATTCCAAATTTGGGTCATTAGATAAAAATAACTTCATCATCGCATTGCTCATTCACCACATTCATCTGCGATAGAGTCAGATAGTTCACGGATAATAGAGTACAGATGAAAGTCTGAGAGCATAGAGAATGCAGTTAGTCGGAGAACAAAAAATAAAATCATTGAGCGACCACCAAATTGCAATATTAAATTTTAATTATCATGATTTGAACAATGACTCTGAAAATGAATCTAAAGCGGACAAAATCATCTGTGACGAGGAGAGGAGAATCTGAGATACAGAGTACGAGAGGTAGAGTATAGAAGTGAAAGTATAGATTCATTGAAGTGCAGGAGTACATGCAGAGGGTATAAATCTAGAAGGTATAAGTATAGAAGATATGATACAGAAGGTATAGAGGTATAGAAGGTATATAGCAGGTCTAGAGATGCAGGTATAGAAGCAGTACAGAGATGCGAGGGTAAAGATGCAGAGGTGCTGAGAGTACAAATATCAAAATCTCTAAAATTCATCGAGCGACCTCATTGCTTGATTGGGATTTAGTTACCATGATCCAACAACCGCTACTGAAAGTGAAACAAAATTGGAAAAAAATAAATACTTGAAAGACACTGAGTACATATATAAATAAGCACTAAAATTAATCAAACATCCAATTTCCTCTTGAAGGATTACAGAATATGTTTTCTCGACACAAAAAATCATGAAAATAAATATGGTCGACTGAGTAACAAAGTAGTTTATCAAGTCCTGAAGAACTCGTGTAGAAATACTTAAATAAATAAATTACAAACTATCATTTGTCATTTTACATATACAACTCCTTAAAAGATTACGATCCATTTTATTTCACATCATCGGCTATTTCCTCAAGCCTCCATTTCAGTTCATTCTCCTTCTTCATAGCTCTTTCATAATGCTCTCAGCCCAGTCTGCAAATAAAAAAATTCAGCCACTGCCCCAAATGAAGAAAGTTATTTCTTTTAAATTTCTCCCGCGCATATACTCATTCCCCATGGTTTGTTGGTCGGTAGGCTAAACCACGAAAAATAGCGTCATTTTCTCCGTCTTACGGCGTCATGTTTTGGCACCGTTTATTCAATATATGTGTGCCACGCGTCATCATCTGATTGGAGTCCGCACGTAAACCTATGTATGGACTCCGGACGTAATATTTTCCCATGAACTGGGCGGGAACATGATGGTAAGGAAAGCAAAGCTTTTCTCCTTTGTTGTGGCCGCAACCCCTTTTCCACTTCCTCCTAAGCTTCTCTTATCCTTATTGAACAACCCATGCTCGATCTCTCTTCCTCAGGTGAGTTTCTTTTCCCTCTTGAACTAATAGCAGCCCTTCACATGAATGACGGACTTATACTCCAAACCGAGACCACTTCTTCGATCTCCCTCTTCCGTCCTGGTTCTGGTAGTGACTCATGTTTTTTTAAGGCGAGACTCTCGCAACCCATGGCTGAATGCACATCTCCACATCTCATCACAGCTTCTTGATCAGCACATGTAAGGAGAACTCCCCAGTGGTGTTCTCTCATCCTCATTCACCCCAAGGCACCTGGCTGTCCTTCTGGACAAGCTCGATGCTTGGCTTGCTCCACCTTGGCCTTCCATTCTCCATCTCCTCTACATTTTGCCACCCCTTTCAAGTGCACCATCGGATCTAAGCCAAATGCTCTTGTGGGTTGCATGGTGCCGATTATGTTGGGAGTGTGCTTTCTTTTCCCTTCCATGGATCACGGCACAAGAATCACTACTTCTAAAGTAGAAAAGGTTACCTACTTTGAAATATAAGATCCTTGCATGGTGGATACTACTAACTGAGCAGAATAGCATCCCACAGTGATCCGAACTCCTACAGCGACCACTTTGAGTTTCCATGATGATAAATCCATACCAACCCTTTAATTCATTCTTATTCTCACTTTCATTTGTCCCAAGAGTTTTAGGAGTTGGGGAAGACCACTCTCATCCCTTCTCAAGTTCTCAAATATGGAGTTCTATCAAAATTGATGAATAGTAATGGTGCTTGATCTTTGGAGTGTTTGGCTAGGAGGCATCCAACAAGCATTTCAACAGGGTTTCGTTTCTTCTAAACAAAACCACCTCTTGGTCGAAATCCACTGGACATTAGCTCAGGTGAAGTATGATTCTTAAACACTTAGAAAGCCTTAGGGATCTCATATTTGATGTTAAATGCACGTCGTTAGGAACCAGAGCCGTGCACTTATCCTTTTAATTCTTTCGACGAGTGTTTAGAGGTAAAAGCAAGATTATTAATTTCATGTGTTTGAAGTGAATATTTTTGATTAAGTCAAATGGCACTAATCTGATTTCACCAATTAAGCCACGATTAACTCGTGAGTCATTTGATTTTTGATCAAATGATCACGATTAATCTAAATATTTCATTTAGAATTAAATTCAAAAAAAAAGAATTAATCAATCTTTAAAAAATTAAAATAAAAAATAAAGTAATGAAACAAAATAAAAAAAAAGTGCAAAATAAATTATCATAAAATCTAAGTAAAACTTAATATAAAAAATATGACTAAAATATAATTAAACTAATAAGTCAAGTAAAATTATGAGCAAATATCATAATCAAATCAAATAAACATAAAATTAAATATAAACTTTAAATTTATTAAATCATATCAAATTACTCTTAATTTCAAACAATATCAACAAACAAAATAAAATAAAAATAAAACTCAACTAAATAACCTAAATCAAGTCAAATTAAACTAAATTGAGAAAGACTCTCATCAATTTAATATGTAATCAAATCAAAAATCATTCAATCTACTTAAATAAGATAAACTAATCAACTATCCAATGTATGAAATAAAAACACAAACCAAACTTTGATGAACATGACAAATGGATGTGATTAAAAAAGAAAATCTAATTACAAAGAATCAAACCAATTAAAATAAAAAAATAAAATCTTAATTAATCTAATCCAATCAAACTACAAATAAATGAACCACATCAATTAAATAAACATAAAGTTAAATCACATAACCATAATCAAAGAAAAGAATTAGATATTAATTAAAGGATATTGAATTATCAAGATTTAATTAAATCAAAACACCTAATCTAAAATTAATCAACCAAAAAACACATGAACTTAAACAAACTTAAACTCCATTAGACTATATTGAATTATCAAGATGCAATTAAACTAAAACATCTAATCTAAAATCAATCAATCAAATCAAACTTCAATTCTAAATTCTAAATCAAATTCAATAAATCAAATCAAATGAATTACATCAATCAAATGGGCTAATTAAGATACTTAAGGATCTTAGTTATACTCTTTAGGAGTTAGGATGTTGAATAATGAGTTCCATCTACAAATGAATTCATTCTACTCTTCATTCTTTAAAAAAAAAAACTTAAACATCACTTTAACCAAATAAAGGAAATAAAAATGGAAAACAAATCATTAAATCATTTAAATTAAAATCACCCAAAGGTAAAATTTAAATAAATTCAAACTCCAAATTGAAACTTAAAAAAAGAAGCTAGTAAAGTCTTGCTACACAAGCCTTAAGCACACATTAGAATACTAAGTCACCACTTCTAGTGCTAAGTTAGGCGTTGTATATATGATGTTGTATTTTGTTTGTGATGTAATATTTTAGAGGATGTTAGGTTGTGCAGCTTATCGGATGTTAGGCGTTATTAGCTAATCATGTTTTCTAGGGTTGTGCTTAAGGGCCTTGTAATAAAATATAAATACTTTTCTGTGCAGTTGCTTAGCCCTAAGTGTAACCCATGTTGGATAGTGGGCTTGTTTTTATGTGTGGTGCTAAGTCCAAATTATTCATATACTTGGGTTGTATGGTGTGTTTAGCTAACATTTATTTTGCGGTATAGCTAGATTTACTTTTCTATTTTGATGTAATTTTGCATTATGAATTAGGATTAGTGCTATGAGGGATTAGGATGGCGGTGGCGAAGGCTTAGTCCACTGGGTGCCACAGTGATGCCTTTAAGCAAATCAAATCAAAAGAAAGAAATGAAGAAATGAAGAAATGAAGAAAAGAAGACCCCATAGCATATATATTATTTTGTAATCCGGGTTGTATAAGTGTAGAGCTTTGCCATTCCTTTTCTCTTTTGGTGTATGCATAACCACCCCCTTTTTTATTCTTTACGGTAGTCTATAAAATTGTTTGATGTTGTGTTTAGATTGCGCATTAGAATATCATGCTTTTCATAGTTTCTTTATGATTGATGCCTGAATTTGTGGCCTGGATGCGGTAGGCTCTTAGGATAAAATTAATTTTTCTACCCCAATTAACAACTCATAACTAAAATTTTAAAATAACTCATAACCTCACATAAAAGCCTAAGAATTAAATCTAGATAATAAAATTTTTAGTAACCCTTTAGTTGGATGGATGAATGTATAATATCATGCATGTCATATTCTTTCACTCTTGTTAAGAGGGGGCTTCCATCCTTGCGAGAGAATCAAGGCTTAACCTATGAGAGCCTTTGGTGGAAGACACCCCTTTCTCTCTTGATTTGGCCCATAATCAAATTCTCATGCATTTATGCATACAAAATCCCATAGCCTATGTCAAAATAAAAAGTTAAAAAGAATCAAATAAATTTGATAAAATTTGCATTAGATCAAGTCATGGATTCATACCACTCATGCTCTAGTTTCTTGGGTGAGTCTGGACTTAGTTTCCTTTCTAAATGAACAACCAGCCATCTTGCAAATCATAAGACTTGCCTACATGGATTTAAAGTGTAGGAGGAGTTAGCTAGCTGCCACTCCAGGCAGTAATAAGTCCAGTAGTTGGGTGGTTTATTCTCTCTTGTGGAGATAAGCCATATACCCATTTTTGCCTTATATTTAGGTCGTGCCTTCGTTTTGTACCAAGGCTCCTAAGTTTAGGAATCTCAGTTAGCTGTTTCCTTTGGGCTACAAGCATAAATCCTCACCTCTTAGGTATTTCCACAATCTTATGTTGTGGAATTATAAACAACAATCTAATAAAATGTCAACTCAAAAATCAACTCTCTTCACTTTCAAAATATAAAGCCCAACTATAGGGTAGATTGGAATGCTCACTAGGCTTCTTAGTATCATGAGCATTTCCTACTTTCTCCTTTTATATTCCAAAAATAAATCTTCTCCTTGATCTATCCCATTTGATTTTCTAAAATAGCCAATCCTTTGATAGTCTTAACCTTGAAATCTTTGGAGACCCTAATTGTCTACTTTAATCGAGAGTATTCTTAAGGAATTCTCATTCCTTGGGATGTAATTAACTATGGGGGCTTGCCTCCATAGGAAACTTAATGAACCCAGCTTAAAATAAACCCTACTTTACTTTTCCATGTAAAGTAAGGGAAAGATCTGGTATATTGAAGACTCATCATGCCTTAGAGTCCTTATTAGGTGATTAGGTCCATTATAGGGTGGTTATTTCTATCTTTCAAGATAGTACATCATTCCTTAATATCGTACCCGATCACTTCAATAAGTACCCCCTAAGATCTACATGGTGTCCCTGTTGACCTCACTTTTGGAGTGAGCTCTTAACCTCCTCTTCTTAGACTTAGGACTCTTCTAGACAAGATTTCCTTGGTCATAAGACACTCTAGTGATTAGGTGAACACCCCAAGCTTAGAGACTTAGAAGTGTCAATCATAAGATTAGGCTATGCCTTGGGGTTTAAGAAAATTACATCTCATAGCCTAAACCTAATCTAGATACACTTTCTCAAATTAAATCAGACTCAATCTCAAATCAAATCTCAAATTCAAATTTAAATTTCAAATCTAATTTCAAAATTTGACTCCAAATGATTGAAACACAAAATCAAATTCAAATCTTAAAATTCTTCCTAAGCCATATGAACCATATTCATAAGCTTAGCCAAAATTTCTTTAAATCAAATCAAACTCATTAATCTCTTTATAAATCAATTATTCCTTCATTTATATTCACAAATATAAATGAAATTCAAATTCAAATGACCAAGTATATCAAAATGAAATCCAAATTCAATAAACCCTACAATTCTTTGGACTTAGCCAAATTCTATCAGATCAAGTCAAAACCAATGAATTTTCTCTTAGAATCAATCATTCATTTAATTATCCACCCAAATATAAATGAAACCTACAACAATCAAATCAAATCAAAAACCAACCCAAGTCAAACCCAACTTAACCCATTTGACTTGAAAATTTCAAATGAGCCAAAATCCCTTAAACTCCAAATTGATTGTCGTTGAACTTATATTTCAATCTAGGGCTCATATATAAGTTTAACTAAATTCGAATCAAACCAAAACCAAACTAATTGACTCACTTGTACTTGACCCAAAGTGAACTAAAGGACTCATTTGAGCCAACTTCTAATCACCAAATTGATTGAACCAAGCTCACCAAAATCTTCCACCATGATTATTGATCACCCTAGGATGATCAATTGCAATCAATGGGCAAACCAAGCCCAATTTGGATCCAAATTGACCCAAATTGGCTAAAGAACCAAATCGGGTCAAATCATGATCTAACCCAAATTGATTGCAACCAATGGCTCAGTTTATTCCAAATTGATTATTGAACTTAACCAAAGCCATAATTAAACCCAATTTGATCAATCAAGCCAATTGGGTCAACTTGACTCAACTAGCCCAAATTGGCCTAAAGGGTCAATTTGCCTAAATCAAAATTAAATCCAAATTAATTCAAACCAAAGACCACATTCATCTTCAATTAGTAATTGAACATGAATCAACCATAACCAAATTAATTTGGCCAATTTTGGTCAAATGGGTCAATTTGACCCAAAATGACCCATATGACCAAATTGGGCCAAATCCCGAAACCAAGCCAAAACCCATTGCTGATCAAATTGAAACCCATTTGGGATCAGCAAAATAAACTAACCCATTTTAAATCCCTATGAATCATCCCACATAGGATTCTACCCAACCTCATTTAATTCCCCATCACATGCACAACCTCATCACATGGCCCCATATTTCATTAAACAAATCTCATCATATGGGAGCAAGAGAGGACTTTGGAGCAAATATCCAAAATTAAGTCAATCAATCTAGATCTAGCCACAACCACCCAACAAGATGGCATTCAATTTGGAGCCAAAATAATTCAAAAAAAATTTGTATTTTCATCCATTATAAAGGAGGAAATGAGACTTGATCTTGCTCTATCATCATCACAAATCTCTAAGTCAAAGTAACCCATCCCCACTTCTTTAGCCACTTTGAGCTCAAATAATACAAGAATTTGCTTTTTTTAGATGAGGCGGCGGTAAATGTCGGAGAAGGAGGTGTTCAGAAAGCGGGCTAAAGATTACTCTAAAGCTTCCTCATACACAGGATCTCCTCGGATCTTCACCACGAAAATCATCCCGGTTAGGTAACTTTTCAAACCATTTTCCTTAGATTTTGCATATTTTGTATTAAATTTCATGATTAGGAATTTCCTTTAGAAATCCATTTTTAGAATCATCCCAATAGGAAATAAAATTTTTTGGTGCGTGACAGTCCATTTGGACAAGTTTTAGAAATTTCATTTTTCAAAATACCCAAAATTCTACCGTCCGTCAGTTCAGCGATGGGATAGCTCGGATCATGGTGGATCGCCGCGATCGCAGACGCCAGATGCGTGATCATCGAAATCCGTCGCGCATTTTTTGATGACGGCCGATGATCAACCGGGCGGATCGCTTCAGAGAAATGATCATCCGTCGCGTGGTTTGCATGATGAGCTCGGATCGCGCGCCGCGATTTGATCCATCCGATCGCGATGACGGTCAGAAAACGCGGATTTGTCTTTCCAAACGCGTATATATATATATATATATATATATGTGTGTGTGTGTGAATAGTGTGTGTGTGTGTGTTTTAATAATAAAAACATATAATAATAATAATTTAAATCATCTAAAAATTCAAAATTCATAGAAAATAAAATACTTAACCAAAATTATAAATAAGGGCTCGTTGGATTGTCATCCAGAAAATTCAAAACCCAAAATCTCAAACTTTACTAAGTATTGTGGCGTAATTTAGGTTTTAAGGAAAACTATTTCATTAATTAACAACCAAAATCTAAGTTAGATTACGTTTGAGATATATTGAAATTGTCAAAATACACCTACAATAAAAATTTCAAGTTAATTTTAAAGATTGGAGTAAATTTAAATTCAGATTATCAATTTCAATAAAATAAATTAAATAAAAAATTCAGAAATTTACAAAAATCTTCAAGATAACCTAAATCACTTCAATTGATATCTAGGACTCTTAAGAAAAATGATTTGATCTTCTGAATCTTAAGAAACCTAAATAAACACTTAAGATTAGAGTTTAAACAATTAAAAAGTTAATTAAAATATAATCTAAAAATAACTCAAATATTAAATCAAAAAATCAGAAATTGAATAGCATTCATTAAATCATTAATCAAATAAATATCATCTTTAAAGGAGATTAAATTAAATATGATTAAATCTATTTGCGTTAATAAAACTCAATTAAATGATTAAATCTTAAATCAAACTCAAAATCCAACAAACTTAGAAAACTTTAATAATATGATACTAATCGAATTAAACTAAATGAAATTAAATCAAACTTAATTAACCTATGATTAAGTCACATCCATTTGGAATGAGATAATTAATAACCATTGAATATTTCAACCTAATAACTAAATTGAACATGTTAATGAAATCAAACAAACATAATAAATAAATCAAATCAAGTAAAACCCTAATCATAAATAATCAAACTAATTAGTACATTTAATTAATGAAAATTTAATGAATTAATCCATCATCTTAATTAATCAAATTAATTTAAATAAGTCACATTAAAGCTAACTCTAAGATTAAGCTTAAATCAAACCCATAATTAAATTTAATAATCACACCCCTCAAATAAAGTTAATTAAACCTAATCTTATTCATAATTAATTAAACATTAATCAAAACATAAATTAAACCTAAATTATTAAGTCATTAATCTTTTAAACAAACCTTTAATTAATACCCTTAATCAAACTTAATTAGTCGAACATTTAATTAATGAAAATTAAATGAATTAATCCATCATCTTGATTAATCAAATTAATTTAAATAAGTCACATTAAAGCTAACTCTATGATTAAGCTAAATAAAATTTAATAATCACACCCCTCGAATAAACTAATTAAGTTAATGTAAACCTAAACTTAATCAAACATACTAAGATGCAATTAAACATTAATCATTAATTATTAAGTCATTAATCTTTAATTAAACAAACCTTTAATCTTAATACTTTAATCAAACTTAATTAGTCGAACATTTAATTAATGAAAATTTAATGAATTAATCATCTTAATTAATCAAATTAATTTAAATAAGTCACATTAAAGCTAACTCTAAAATTAAGTTTAAATCAAACCCATAATTAAATTTAATAATCACACCCCTTAAATAAATTAATTTAGTTAATTAAATTAATCATATGAAACCTAAACTTAATGAAACATAATTAAGATGCAATTAAACACTAATCAAAACTTAAATTAAACCTAAATCATTAAGTCATTAATCTCTAATCAAACAAACCTTTAATTAATCTAATTTTTTGACCCTTAATCATAATTAATCAAACATCTAATTATTAATCATTATCAAATTTAACTTTATAAATCAGATTAAAGTTAATTCAAATTAAATACTTAATTAATCTACTAATTAATTTAATCACACCTATTAAATAAATTAATTAAGTAAATTACATTAATCATATTAAACTTAAGCTTAATCAAACATAAAATGCAAAAAATGATAATCAAACCCTAATTTAAATTCAATCATTAATTTACATCATTAACTCAAATAAATGAAATCAAATTAAAAGCAAATCTTTATTTAATCTAATCATCTTCAAACTAACTAATTAATCAAATTACATTAAACTTAATTAATCAAAATGCAACTAAATATTAATCAAAAAGTAATTTAAACCTAAACCATTAAGTCATCAATTACATCATTTGGCTAAACAAATATGAAACTAAATGAAAAAAAAAATCAAACAAACATTTATAATTAACATAAATACACTTATCACATAATCACATTGAACCTAAGCAAACCCATAGACTAATAAAGCTAATTAAATCAAATTGAATCAAATTAAGTTAAATCAAGAAAGATCAATTTTAATAAGAATCAAAATCAAATCTCATTTTTAAATAAAAAAACTAATTAACTATCCAATATATGAAATCAAAATGCACGAACCAAACTTTGATGAACATGACAAATGGATGTGATTAAAAATAAAATCTCGATTACAAAGAATCAATTAAAATCAAAATAATTAATTTAATCGATCAAATTACAAATAATTGAACACAATCGAATTAAATAAACATAAAGTTAAATCACATAACCATAATCAAAGAAAAGAATTAATTCTAAAAAGATATTGAATTATCAAGATTTAATCTAAATTAATCAACCAAACACACATGAATTTAAACTTAAACTCCATTAGACATTAAGGATATTGAATTATCAAGATGCAATTAAACTAAAACATCTAATCTAAAATCAATCAATCAAATACTTAAACAAACTCGAATTCTAAATTCTAAATCAAGTCAAATAAATTGAATCAAATGGGCTAATCAAGATACTTGAGGATTTTAGTTAGATTCCTTAGGAATTAGGATGTAGAATAGGGTGAGTCACGTCACATATGGAATTCATCCTACTCTTCATTCTTGAGAACCTAAATATCATTTCAACCAAATAAAACTAAAAATGAAATCAAATCTTAAATCATTAAATCATTTAGATTAAAATCACCCAGTAAAATTTAAATTCAAACTTTAAATTGGAACATAAATTAAAGAAGCCTAATAAAGTCTTCCTACACAAGCCTTAAGCACACACATTAGAATACTAAGTCCACTACTTCTAAGCGTTAGGGCTGTATGTATGATGTTGTGTTTTGTTTGTGATGTAATATTTTAGATTTGGATGTTAGGGTGTATATTTGTCATTTGGATGTTAGGCGTTTAATCATATATTTTACAGGGGTTGTGCTTAAAGGGGCCTATAATAAAAAATATATAAATGCTTTTCTTTGTGCAGTTGCTTAACTAGTGTAACCCATTAAGAAGGTGGGCTTGGTTACCCATGTGTGGGTCTAAGTCTAAATTATTCATATATAACTGCTTGGTGTATGGTTTAGCTAACATTTATTTTGCGATGTAGCTAGATTTACTTCTCCTATTTTTGATGTAATTTTGCATTAAGAATTAGGATTAGTGCTATGGGGGATTAGGATGAGCGAGGATTAGTCCCCACAGGGTGCCCTGATGCCTTTGGAGCAAATCAAATCAAAAGTAAGAAATGAAGAAATGAAGAAATAAAGAAAAGAAGACCCCCCCATAGCATATACATTATTTTTGTAATCTAGGTTGTATAAGGGTAGCCCACCATCTCTTTTCTCTTTTTTGGGGTGTATACGGATCGACACAGCCTTTTATTCTTAGATAGTCTATAAAATTGTTTGTTGTTGTGTTTAGATTAGCATTTGAACAACATGCTTTTCATAGTTCTTTATGATTGATGTTTGAATGTGGATCTGATGCGCTCTTGGGATAAAATTAATTTTTCTACCCTAATTAATAACTCATAAAATTTAAAATAACGCACCTCACATAAAAGCCTAGGGATTAAATCAAGATAATAAAATTTTTAGTAACCCCATTTGGATGGATGAATGTATAATATCATGCATGTCATATTCTCACTCTTGTTAAGAGAGCTTCCATCTTTAAGAATCAAGGCTTAACCTATGAGAGCCTTTGGTGGAAGACCCCTTTCTCTCTTGATTTGGCCTATCAAATTTTAGGCATACAAAATCCATTTGTGTCAAGATAAAGTCAAAAGAATCAAATAAATTTGATAAAATTTGCATTAGATGAAGTCATGGATTCATACCACTCATGCTCTGTCTCTTAGGAGAGAGTCTAAGGACTTAGTTTCCTTTCTAAATGAACAACCTATCTTACAAATCATAAGACTTGCTACATAGATTTAAAGCGTAGGAGGAGTTAGGCCACTCCGGTGATAAATAAGTCCAGTAGTTCATTCTCTGTGGAGGTAAATCATATACCCATTTTGCCTTAGATTTAGGTTATGCCTTCATTTTTTGTACCAAGGCTCCTTAGTTTAGGAATCGAGGTAGTTGTTTCCTTTGGGCTACAAGCATAAATCCTCACCTCTTAGGCATTTCCACAATCTTATGTTGTGGATTATAAATAACAATTTAATAAAATATCAACTCAAATAATCAACTCTTCAATTTTAAAAATATAAAGCTCTATAGGGTAGATTGGACTCATAGGCTTCTGCATATGTGAGCATTTCCTACTTTCTCCCTTTGGATTCCAAAAATAAGTCTTCTCCTTGATCTATCCCATTTGATTTTCTAAAATAGTCAATCCTTTGATAGTCTTAACCTTGAAATCTTTGGAGACCCTAATTATCTACTTTAATCGAGTATATTCTTAAGGAATTCTCATTCCTTAGGATGTAATTAATTATGGGGGCTTGCCTCCATAGAAAACTTAATGAACCCAGTTTAAAATAAACCCTCCTTTACTTTTTCATGTAAAGTAGGGGAAAGATCTCTGGTATATTCGAAGACCCATCATGCCTTAGGAGTCCTTATTAGGTGATTAGGTCCATTATAGGGTGGTGATTTATCTTTCGAGATAATACATCATTCTTAATATCTTACATCTTCTAAGATCTGGTGTCCTACACCCCAAAAATAAACACAGTCCACCTCAAAATAAACACCATAAATTTTTTTTACGGTGACTCACTCGGGATCGAACCGATTCTCTCTCCGACTTTAGTAGACAATTATTGTCTCCAAGCATCGATAATGGACTTATATTTTATATAGGCATTCTATCATTCTTTTAGTTGGCAGCTTCTTTCACCCTTAAGAAAAGCTTGCCAACATCTTTTAGGAATGTGAATCTCCATGTAGGTCTTAAAATCCTAGTGGGTCCCCAATAGGGTAAAAAAATTAACTAGAGAAAGGATAAGGCGATATGGAGGAAGGCTCCATGATAAAATCTTGAATAATAGAAGTGACATCGATACATATATGCAATCCACCTCAAAAATAACTTATCATAAGTGGATACCCAAAAGAAGGATCTCAGAAATACATGATGGTCGACACCACGGAGAATCCTCTAGGGGATCCCATGTAGATTCACCTATAAGAGAAGGTTAATATTGATCGCACTTTAATAAAGAAGTGTTTGCACATTGAACGGATATCCCTTTGGAAATAATGTCAAAATTTGTGTGCAAGATGAAAATAATGAAGAGGACACTATGGAAGTGAGTTGTCTATAGTGCAGATATAGATGAACTCTCCACTCAACCATTTGACATGAATTGAAGGGCACAGAATTTGACATTTATGAAGAATAGTCTTCATAGAAGCAAATATATGGATCTTGATCTGTTGAAGAAGAAGAAGAAGACTAGAATGAGAAAGAGATCATGAGTGGTCACTGATATACACTTTTACTCAAAGATCGTCGATTTAGAACAATCTCTATAAATGCACAAGGAGAAGGACATTCAAGTTCTTCTCTTGAAAAATGAACCTGCATAAATAGAAGAAAAAAGAGTTTGTCTTGATTGGCGTTAGCATTGCGTAAAGAGAAATGCGAGATGATGAAAGTCAAAGATAAGAGAAATGGCATAGCAAGATGAACTATATATGATGGTACAAATGAATATCATGATGGAGATGTTGCGAGAAGAATATCACATCAAGTGCACCTATTTTGTGCGCTAACCATAACAATGCAACCTACCATCAGCTCAGTACCTCAAGCTCCTACAAGATTGCTACACAGTGAGGAATGAAGTTAATCAAACACCTCTGATAATTCAAATCAGAAGCTAGAACACCTGCTACTCAGCTGAAATGATAATCAATGAAAAGATAAAAGAAGTCATAGCCTCGAGGCGGTTGAGTAAATATGATCAAGTGTAGTACCCAAAATATTACTCAGTGCCAAAATTTAATACTTTTAGTGGGCTTTGTAATCCAAAGCAACATCTAGCCTAATTTAAATCTACTTACATAGAATAGCCTTTACTTTTCGTTAGTTCATCAGTACTTTGACTTTCTGAGTGGTATGCAGAATTTTCAAATGATTCGATTAAAACCTTTGTTAAATTAGAAAATATATTCGTGAATAAGTTCACTAGTGTAATCGAGAAAATCACAATCGCTAACCTTTCCTTACTGAAAAGAAGAAAAGACGAGTCAGTGACAAAATTTATAAGTCATTGGAGTAACCTAAGTATGAAGTGTGAGCAATAAATGGAAGAGAAACATGTGATCCAATTGCTAATGGGCAATATGGATGAGAAAATGTCATCATTTCTATGTATGGCGTTGATTGTAACATTCCAGGACTTGCTCGATAGGGTGGCTAAATTTGAAAAGCTAAATCGCCCTAAGTCTAAAATCTATGTAGATAAAGCAAAGAGAAACAAACCTTCATACTCAAGAAGAAATAAAATTCATGCCGTTTCCTATAGCTCAAATGGCAAAAAATGGGTGATTTATAATATGGATAAAGGAAAACAACCAATGTACAATGATGATAAGGGAAAAAACTTCACCAAAATTGGTATTAATGAATGACAAACCTCGAACTTTTTCAAGTGATGGGGAGCATCCAAAATTAGCAATAAGAGATGATGAGCAAATGCGGTCATCTCTTAAGGAAAAAATGAACAAAGAATATTTCTTTAGAAAGGACAGTGTGGCTAAATTTTTTCAGCAAGCAGTTAAAGTTGGTTTGCAATTACCAAAACTTAAAAGGCCTGAAGATGCTGATCAAGTCAGTAATCCAAATTATTATCCCTATCATCGGATGATCAGTCATTCTATCGAAAATTATTATGTCTTTAAGGAGTGGTTAGAAAGGAAATATCGGCAAGACAAATTTACATTATCCAACAGTGTTCTAATCAACCCAAAAAGAGAGTCTACAAGAATGATTATATCCTCTTTCGTATCATCCAGCAAAGACAAAAAGAAGGAGAAATCAGTTTAGGCTGAAGAATGGGAAATGGTAGTCTCCGAAAAGACCGTGAAAATGCTGAAATAGCTAAAAAAATGTCCTTAGTGTTAAGTGGAAATCACCGCTAGAACCTATAGATGCCTAAACCAAGAATTTGGGGCTACTTCGATAAGGCTACTTCACACTAATTACATGCTTCATAATTCAAAGAAGCCGGCTAAGAAAAAGAAGATCAAGGAGAGAACTACAACTTAAAAGATTATTAACAATCTAGAGGAGTATCACTTAGCAAGGTAACCATGTGCTTCTGGGACTCATGCCTAAACTTTACATTGATGAATCAGATGAAGAAGATAATGGTGAATATTGTCCAGTAGATATATGATGTATCATCTATGTGATGTTCTTCAAAGATAGAAATGATAAAGACGGTACTTGACTAATCACAAAATTCTTATCAGGAAAGCAAGAAGAGTCTGAGGAGTTAACATCTGAATTTTGTTTAATAACTCAATAAGATGATAATAGTTCAGATGAAGATCTATGTTTTTTTGATGGAGAAGAGTCAAACTCATCGATACCATCACGTTTGAAATGTATGAAGTTGAAAAATGAGTCTAACTCTTTTGGTCAATCCTCCAGAATAAGAAGGGAATTTGAAAAAACTACGTCTTCAGAAGAATCTGAGCAAGACAAAGTGATTCAAGTTCAGTTGAGAAGTGATAAAGTCCACCACCTTCATCAAAGAAAGGAAATGTAAATAAAGACAAAGACAAATAAATTGAAGTCAACGAAGATATCATTCCCAAAAATCCTAGAATGAAGCCTAAATTAAGCAAAAAGATAAACTATAACATTCTATCACAACTGAGAAAGATCCTAGCTCAACTAAGTGTGTATGAGGCTCTCTTGATGTCAAAAGACCTCTGAGAAAATTTGATACAGGCTCTTAAATATCCGGAGAGTTATGAAGCTTACTATGCAGAAAAATGCATGGCTAAAGCATTTCAAACTCAAGATCTTCCAGTAATCACATTTTTTGAAGAAGATCTTACATTGAGAATAGCAGATCATAATCATCCTCTTTATGTTATTGCAAAGAGTGATGACATCTTGATTAGCTGAATATTGATTGATCCAGGTTCTTCTATCAATCTTATGAGTCTAAAGGTATTAAAAGGATTATCACTTGATATTCAACATCTTGGGAGAGACAAGTTGATGGTTCATGATTTCAATAAAAAAGGGAAAAAAATACTGGGTTCTTTTAATCTCCTACTCAAGTTTCAAGATTTATATACAGAAGTAAAGTTTCATGTAATCGATACCGATACATCATTTAAAGCTCTCTTGGGTTGACCATGGTTGTGTTAGTATAGAATGGTCCCATCAACTATGCATTAGTGTATGAAGTACCTAAAAGAAGGAGAAGAATTTAGAATTCCTGGTAACCTACAACCTTTCTATGTCAATGAAACAAAGATTTATGAAGATGCAAAATATTTTATTTCTAAAGAACCTAAGCCAAATATGAGGACCTCTCTTGATTTCACAAAGTGAAAGAGCAAAAGCAAAGAGGAAGAAAAAAGGCAATGCTGACTCTCCCTAAAACACCTGACTTTACACATAAGTCAAGAAAATCAGTTCCCCATTTGGGAAGTGACATAGAAGAAGGAGAACCTATTCCTGTCAAAACCTAAGGGAACTTATAAGCTTTCAAGAAAGGCAAAGTATGAAATAAGTGATTTTGATTCTGATTATAATTTTGAATCTACTTATGGAAATAGAGTTCAAATTGTTGTATCAAGGAGGATAGCTCACTTAGCAGAGTCAGATGACTCACTCAAAATTATACACATCCCTCAGCTGCTTCAAAGAAATCACTCCTACCGAGGTTCATAATATTGAAGAATGGTGTGCCTGTGAGAGTTGAGCGAGATCTATTTTACAAATCAAGAGTCTCAACCTCACAATTTGACACATGAAAATTTTGATGAAATAGTGTCAACAAGAATACTAATATACTATTCATAAAAGTTAGAAGAATGATGCATAAGCTTGGAACTCATATTAGAACTACTAAACATAGAACTCAAATCTTTAATAATATGGAGCCAAAAAGAGTCTTCAAGCATCGAAGGAGGTCTTGGATTCATCCACAAATCTCATCAAAATGAGCCTGTTATAACATAGAATAGAAAGCTAATAGTGATGAAGAGAATGATCTCCATGAAATCCTTCTTACAAATGATGAAGAAGTAGAAGCTGAGCCTGAGCCTGAAGAACTCAAAGATGGTGGACAAATAGCTATTATAGATGAACTCAAAGAAATCAACTTAGGAGGATGATCCGCCAACTTTTGTCGGGTGCCCTTCTACGATGAAAAATTGAAGAGCTAAAATACTACTTTGTGAATTTAGGAGGTGCTACGGACATATTATGAACTTATCCCTAATAGCTAGTTCATAAAAACCTATTAAGCATCTAAGGCGGAATGAGATTGGAGATCAAAGAGCAAGTAATTGCAGAAATTAAAAAGCTAATCGAACCAGGCTTCATCCGAGAGGAAAAGTATACAAACTAGATAGCTAACATTGTCCAAGTTAGGAAGAAAAATGATCAACTCCGTCTTTGCATTGACTTCCGAGACCTAAATAAGGTGTTCCCAAAAGATGACTTTTTGCTTCCAATATCTACTAGTACTACTTCCAACTATGACATGTTCTCATTTATGGATGAGATCATCGAGATATAATCAAATCAAGATGACACAGATGAAAGATATACATCGCTCGTAACACCTATTATATACATGGGTTTAAAAAAATGCAGCTACATACCAAAAGAGCGACACTTATTTTTGATGAATTGATTCACTAAAGTGGATTGTTATGTCGACAATTTGGTGGTGAAGAGCTTAAACGTGAAAATCACCGAAGACTTGAGAATTGTAAAAAGAGAATCGAGAAAATATAATCTTAAGAATCCTCTAAAATATGCATTGGTATCCTCCAAAAAATTCCTCGTGTATGTGTTGTACATCACAAAGGAATTAAAATTGATCATTAAAATCAACACAATTATGGAGATGCCTCATTCTTACAAGACATCTCCCATTCATCATAATGATTCATCCTATTAGATTTCAAAACAAGGTTATTAGATCAAAATGCAAGACAGAAAGAATTCAAATGGGATAACATTAAAAGTTTGAAGCACATGTTGTTAGAACCCCAAAGACTATGCAGCTCCCTTATGGTCTATAAGATTTAGAAGAGTGAGATATACTCTGGGTTAGATAATGCTCTTTGTTTGAGATCAGTGCAAAATCTCTTCACATTATATGTTTTATCTCCACTCAAGATTACCCAAATCTGATACATGATGATAGACTTCCTTAGCAAGATGAAGCCGATGCTTTATAATTTGATATCACATACGTTCTCTGAAAACAATAAAGGGACAAGTCTTAAGCAGATTTTCTTATCGATTTGCATAATTTTAAAATCTTTGATGGAGCCTCATCAATTAAACAAGTCAAACCTCTAAATTTTCTAAGGGCAAGAGATGGTCATCTTCATAACACCATAAGGGGATAATGAGGGAGATCATGATCGAGCCAAAACTAATAATGAAGGCTGAAGCATTAGTGGCGGAAGCTATTTTCATAGGCATTCAAAACTTACATATTTTTGGTGATTCTCGACTTATTATAAATCAATTGCCATCTATAGAATCAACAAACTTGAGTTAGCTTTTATCTGGCGAGTTCTCGAGCTTATAAAGCGAATATCAATATCACTAACTCTAGTCTCGATTCGAGAATAGTAAAAGTGATTATTTAGCAAAACTAACTAAGAAAATGGTAAGTATGAATGGTGATTAAATTAGAGCCCGATCAATCCAAGGTTGAAGGGTTATCAAATTTGACCACGCAAGATGTGACTCAGTTGCTCCCCATACTCCCCAAAATCAAGAAGAAGTTGTATAAGAGTTAAGAAGAACATTGCTTGAGATGCTTTTATTGTAAAGAACCACATGATTGGAGGCAACCCTTCATCGACTACTTTAAAGAAGGAAAATTAACAAATAATAAATCGCGGCTCAAAGAGAGAGAATGTTGCGTTATACTTTATCTATATCATAGATCCTTGAACAAATGTGGCTCGATGTGAAAACAACAAAGGATGGTTGAAGTTCATGAAGGACTTTGTGGTGCACACCAGTCAGGTCCCAAGATGGTAATAAATATCAAAATGATGGGATATTATTGGTCATCTATGGTGAGAGACTGTATTAATCATGCTAAGAGGTATCATGAATGTCAAGTATATGAGAATATAATCCATCAACCTCAAATCCACTACACCCCAATAATATAGCATGACCATTCGAATGCTTGGGGCCGGATATAATCAAACCAATTGATCGTCATCAATCATTTGGACCTTTGCTTTTCTCTAATTATTTCTCTAAATGGGCTGAAGTCATTTGAACTTCTTCATGCATAATGTGGTCAATAGATTTGGAGTGTCACGTCGAATAATTTTTGATAATGGCACAACTTTCAAAAGTGCAAAGATTTATAGATTCATCAATCGGCACAAAATTGATTGACGATACTCTTCAATATATAATCCAAGAGAAAATGATTTTGCGGAGGCCTTCAACAAGACATTGGTCAAATTGCTCGAGAAGATTCTCACTAAAAATAAAAGAGAATGACATACCAAATTAATAGAGATGAGCGTATCAAACCACCTGAAGGCTAAAGCCACTCCTTATTCATTGGTATTTGGCGGGTTCTCGCTTGAAGTTGAGTTACCTTGATTGACTAACCATCCAATACAATCTAGCGAAGATCAAAATGCTCATCTGAGAATGGAGGAACTCGACACGCTTGATAAAGTTAGATTACAAGCTCATCAAAATTTGGAAGTTTATCGAGCAAAGATGTCAAAGGCTTTTGACCATACGGTGTGGCCTCGAACATTCTAAAAAGGAGAATTGGTCCTAGTGCTGAGAAGACCAATTATCCCCAATCAAAAATTTGGTGGAAAATTTGAGCCTAATTGGGAGGGCCCTTTTGTCATTGAAAAAGTATGGGGCATACCAACTCATCGACATAAATGGTGAAAGAGTAATGCAAGTAATTAATTATATACCATAAGAATACATTAAATGATCCCCTTGCAAGACAAGGGACATTTTTTTAGTATATCTATTTAGGTCGACATGCCATCCTTAATAAATATACTCACTCAAGATGATAAAAGCTTTTTCCTGGACATTCTCAGATTTATATAGGGAAATCAATGTTACATATAAAAACTCTCTTAAGAGCATATCAATTCAAATATTGATGTATTTGCGTAATTTTATCTTGAAAGTTCTTCTAAATGTGCTTTAAAATTCCCCCTTAAGAAGGGGCATTTTTAGTTTATGTCAAGTTTATTTGAGTTATCGTCGTGTTATAAGATAAGATCCTCGAACATATTTTGATTTAGGTTGACATCAAGCTTTACAACAAAATCCCTGAATATACCCATATTTGTTGCTGTTAAGTTGCAGGTTCTTACATGAATAAAAAGAATCTATTGCTACGCATGAGATGATGATTTATCTCATGAGATTTGTCAAATTATGGAGATCAAACTCAGATTTGGAAGCTTCAATCAGAAAAATATCATCCTCTACATCACGAAGTCTAGGACACGAATGGGTTCTAAAGGTCGAACTCAACAAGCCCACAAATAGCCGAAGTTATTGATGCTCACTCAAACACGCAAGAAAAGGCCACAGTGAAAGAGCCCCCATTCATCAGTCTGATGATAAAATCACCAACCCACTACAGCTTAAGTCAATGACTCAAGTAGGTTCTAAAGGTCGAACTCAACAAGCCCAAAATGTGACCCTGATCAACAAGCTGCAAGAAAAAATCGAGTGAAAGAGCCTTTTGCTATAATTTGATAGTTGTTAAATCTTACCGTGATCTAACTTAGTGATTACAAGCAACCGGGGATCAAAGAGATCTTTCTACTTGATCGATAGATCAAGATAATCTGAGAAAACTCTCAATTCAGGTACGCCTCAAATCAATCTATATATTGCACGTAGAGTGATATCTCAATCTATTCTCAAAGCACATATCAAAGTAAATCTCCTCATCAAGTCGTTAAAGCGAAGCACATGGTGAGGAAGCAATTCCATAGTTCATACAAAGTTGATGGTCGAACTAAAGAAATTTTATGGTTATTTAAAGCACACATTCTAGGCGATAACTCAATGGACTTAGTAGAAGGCTTGATCATTTATCATTTGTATCCCTTAAGAAGTAGCAAGCACATGATTCATGGCACATAGAGTCAATATGGACAAACTGGTCCTTCATCAAGTCAATCAAGCTTAAAGCTAGGACAAAAGAAATTTCAAATCCGACCAACCAATTCCCAAGTCCTTCTTCAAAATAAATAAATAAATTCCTCCAACAAACTCAATCAAGTGTGAAGCTAAGATTGGAGGAAACTCAAATCTGCAAGGACATAAAAGAAAGATATCTTTAGCAAAGTCATTTGAAGTAGAAAGTATATGGTGTAAGAACTCTTACTATCCGACTAGTTGATTCTGACAAATAGATCAAGCACGTCATTTAGCATGTTCTAAATAATAATGACAAATCTTATCAATGACTAAAATTTATTGCAATTGAATTTGAAATGACCCAAGTTCCGTGGAGAGCCTAAAGGGTAACCAATTTTCAACAAACGTGACTCACTCTATGTGTGAAAAATTAAGAAAACTCTAGCTCACAAAGGAGACAATGTTAAATCAAGTGTTCTGCTATGTTCACTCTCAAGCAATCTCTTATCAGTAAGGATGTGGCTCGTGTCCTCTCACTGCATGGCTTGACCAGTAGACTCCATAGATGATGTAGTTACGACCAGAGTCCTCTGATTGAGTGGTTTGGCCAATCATGCTCCATTATATTACGATCACGACCGTAGCCCATATACTCCCCGATGGCTCTGCCCTTTGAGTTGTGAAACATAGGGTATAATTGATAAGGCAAACAACCCTCTATCAGCTAAGGTGGACTTAAGATTATCTCCTTAGACAAACATCATCCCAGGTCTACAAGAATTTCTTGGACGACATAACCCATGTGTTGCTGATAAGGATCTTTCGGTCAGGTTGGGCCGACTACCTCCTCTGACCAAGTAGACTATGGACCATGATGGCCCGGGATGACGGAATCATGGGATCTAGATCGGGCACGTCATCATTCCCATGAATTTTATAATCTTAAATTTCAAAACTCCATATGCTGCTACTATACGCTATGCATTAAGCAATCTAATAATTAGCCTTAATCTAAAGTTCTCTCTTACTTATTGGGAGGGATAATTAACTAGTGCTTGCTTTATGGAAACTTGGAACTAGATCTAAAGTCCTCACCAAGCGAGGATGTGTGTCTTATCTGGCTTCTAAAATTACATCGCACTTTTCTCTTCAATTCAATATTGTCGAGGGGTTGATGGCAAATTTTCAGAGCCACATTTGGTTACCTTAATTTAGAAGTATTCATATCTTTTGTGTGCTACTTTATTTATACAACATTAAGTGCTTAAAAGAAGTTGTACATTGATGAATATTTTTTAGTGATGATATTCCTTTGGTGGTGAGTAGAGGTAGTTTCTTAGTTTGAATATTGTTGCATTCCTACTACTAGCACATTGACTTCTCTTATATGAATGTAATCAATATGAATAACTATCTCCAAACAATAAGAGTAATGGGCTAGCAGCACCTGTTTATATGCCATGTCTCTTAAAATCTTGTTACTTGCACTTCATTAAGAGTGTTTGTTTAGCGTGAGTTATTTGTGCATTCCATCATTGTTCATTTTGCAAAAACTACTGTGTATCAGGTCAAAATCATAAATTTTAACCAACATAAAAGTTGTAGAAAATTTTGTTATGATTCCAACGATACTAATTTTGCTCGATTACGACACCGTATGACTCTGATATGCACAAAATACGAAAGCTGCTCAAAAGTTTCGGCTCGGCGCGGCAGTTTTTAAGCGCATTCTTAAAATCTACTACGTATCGGGCCACAATTGTAAATTTTGACCAACATGAAAGTTGTAGAAAATTTTGTCATGATTCCAACGATATTAAGTTCGCTTGATTCTGACACTGTATGACTCCAATACATACAAAATACAAAAGCAACACTCAGTTTTTAAAATTAAAAAATAAAAAAGAGTCAGTCGTCCGTTCAGACATTTGCCAACGATAAACCACATTGACGACTAGGCTTATTTTGTTAATTTTTTTTCATGCCTAAATTATTAATTAAGATTAGCATTATTCCTAATTTAAAAATTTTGCCTAATGAGACTACTTACGAACTTTATTAAAAGCACACTTAATGCAATATATACCTCCTCTCCACTATTCTCCTCTAAATATATATATGAAAAAAAGATTTGGAAAAGATTAAACTTGAAGTATAGAAATCAAAATTTTGTGTAATATTGTTGCATGCTAGAAAACCAAATTCTGATAGTAAAGTTCGCGATTGAATCATAATCCAGAAAATTTGAACAAGAAAACTCGAAATTTTAGCGTGGAAAATCTCAAAAGAGAAAAACCATGGGTCCTAGCCCAGTAAAAAGCTTCCACTACATATTTGTTTTGGAGTATAAGTTTTCTCGATAACGAGACTACATAATTGTATATGAGAAGGGCTGACAATGGGAATCCCAAATGTAGTCACGTTCAGTTGTAACGTTGCTTTGGTAGTATGAATGATGAATAGAGGGGAGACCACTAATGAAGGTGATCATGATGGTGACGAAGATTGGCGATAGAGGATCAGCCTGGTGGTTGACAACGTCTAGTGTGGTAACATTGTGTTTGGAGGTTTTCAAGCTTTAGAGCTCTCTCCTCTCTCTTGCTTGGCCTCCCCTCATGAGGAATGAGGGACTATTTATAGTGGAGTGGCATCTCAATATATGCAAAATCCAAACCATTCCTCTCCAGTGGGCTCATCATATATGTGTATTTTGTGTATTTGAATGCTCAAATGAAGTCGAATTATGAGATCTTAGATCAGGCTTGTCGAGGCAGCTCGATTTGACTATAAACACTTCATGTTTGAGAGTTATTTAGAGATTTAAGCGACATCAAGTTTCCAAGGATATTTTAAGTGCTTGATCTCATTTTTGGATCGACTTGCTTTTAGCATCAAGATTCGTGCTTCTACTAGTAGTATTTTAAGTGTATCTTGCCCCTATTTTGGATGACATTATCTCAATTATCCAAAATATATATGTCAAATACTTGAAAATAGCAAATCAATGAAATTTGAGAGTCCATTAACCACACATTTTTAGAGACAGATCTTTATGGAAGCCAGATTATGACCTGAGAAGCGGATCTGGATGATGTGTAAGAATGAGTGCAGATTTGATTTCTGGATCCATCCAGAATCAAAATAAGCCTTCATGGCTCATGAGACTGTGGCCTTGGTCGATCTTCATGACGGGAAGCTTGGGGAAGCCTTGAGGCTTGAGGGCCCTGAAGAGCGGGAAGCCCAGAAGGCAGCATCAGGTGGGAGCATGGAGCCTGCCTGTATGGCGACCACAGCCTTCAGCCTTCCTTCATGCAGGCGCCCTGTGAGCAGGCAACCATGAGGCGACATCTGTAGAGGCCGCATGAGCAGACCTGTGGTAGATAATAGTCGAGAACCTGGTCGGCAGTGGTGAAAGACGTGATGGGGTTACCTGATTCGTGATGGGTCCATGAGAGACATGACCGATCCACAGGAGGCAGGGCTGAGAGTCAATGACATCTGTGGGAGCTTTAGTGGGCGACCACCTTGCGCTGGGCGAAAATGTCTATTTTTGCCCATTTTGGCCTTTTTCCGCCCATTTTGAGCTATTTTGGGCAATTTTTGGTAGTTTTTGACCTTTTTTCCCCTATAGGGGGTCTATAAAAACCCCCTAAGGCCAAGGGAGAAGGCACACTCCACATATGGTGGTGTCAGCTCTTCTCAAGAAGAAAGAGGTCGTCGAGGTATCTACTTTCCGTCGACTATACTTTTCGGAAGTCCAAGGGCCGTCAGGAGGCATACTTGAGGAGGATAGAGCGAAAGCGATGCTCGGCGATAATTGGCCGATGATAGTGGTAATGGCCGGTGACTACGGTAGTCAGGAGATAACTTTCAGTGGCGATAGTGATGGTCGGTGATTACCAGCGATAATTCTCAGCATGTAATAAACGATGGTAGTAAGCGGTGGCAGCTGATGGTTGAAAGCCAGCGAGTAATCAGCGATGTAAAGTAAGCGATAGTAAGCGTGAATATGGCAGCGATGGATAAGCAATGGTAAGCAATTCAAAAGCGAAAATAGTAATGTGTATGAAATGGTATGATGAGCGATTAACAAGCAAGTCGGCAGCAGTAGTGATTAATTAAATGGTCAGCCCGGGATAATGGCAGCGATAGTGAATAACCAGCGATAAGCTGATAGTGGCAGTCTGAAGCGGGGTAAACCGGCAACGATGGTTGGCGCGGCAAGTGTCGAGCCGTAAAATTAGCGTGGTCAACAGTAGTGGCAGCGCATCCAGCAATTAGGGATAAGTGGCAGATGCCAAAGCGATAATTGGCAACAATAACCAGCAGCCAATGATAAAATTATAAATAGTTAGCGGCCAGCGGGGAGGTAGTCAACCAGCGACTCTCGATAGTAGTCAACCAATTAAGCAGTGCTTGATCAGCGGAGATAAGCAATAATATAATGAATTAAAGCTGAGATTATGGCGATAATGATATGGTTGACCCTGATAGTACCAGCTGGTTATGTCCGGCAAACAAGTAATCAGCAGCTCATATATGGGTGGCAGTAAACAGTGATGGCCGACCACCAGTGGTAGCCGGCAAAGCGTGTGATTAGGTCGGCAGCAGCTGGCAGCAGTAGTCAGCTTATGACTTACATCGGTCATCGGATGACCAGCGGCGATAATGGCAAATGACGTGATGGTGATGGCGAGATGGTCGGGGTGTCCGGCGGCAAGTGATGATTACGACCTATCAGATTGTTTGTGAGTGTTACCCGATGGCGTTAACATGTGAAAGAGGTTGAATTAGATCCGCGAGATTTTGACTGTCAGAGGTTGTTTGGAGTGTTACGATAGCGTTAACACATGGAAGAGGTAAAATTCCACTAGGGACCTTTTGACCTATCCTAAGTTGTTTATCAAAGTCTTTGCTCGATGCTACCTATGTGGAAGAGGTTGAATTAAATCCGTTGAGGATTTTGACTATCGAGGTTGTTTGTCGGTGTTGCAGATGGCGTTAACACAATGGTCATTGAATCGATTTTGACTATCTAGGTTGTTTATCGAGTCTTTGCTTTCGATGGCGTTACCATGTAGGTTGAAGAGGTTGATTTAGATTCTTTGGGAGACAGATGTCGGGGAGGTTTCTTTTTTACAGGAGGGTTGTTTAGATGGTGTTAACTGCATGGAAGAGGTTTAAATTGAATCAGGATTTTTTCAAGGTGTTTTGTATTACAGTTGTATGGAGGAGGTTACCGATGGCGATTATGGAAGAGGTTAATTGAATGGATTAATTTTGGTTCAGAAATTGTTATCGAGGTGTTACGAGTTAATGCAAGAACATTTTTTGAATCAGTGAGAATTTTTGACTATCAGAAGTTGTTTCGAGGTGTTACCCGATGGCGTTAACTATGGATGAGTTGAATTATCTGAGGATTTTGACTATCAGGGTTATTTGTCAGTCTTGCAAATGTTAACTTATGGAAGAATTAGATTAATCTAAAATTTTGACTATCAGTTGTTTGTCGAGTGTTACATGGCGTTAACTTTGTATGGAAGAGGTCGAATTATTGAGGATTTTGACTATCAGAGGTTATTTGTCGAAATTACTTGATGATGTTCTGTATGGAATAGGTGAATCAAAACATCGTTTGTGGTTGTAGCCAAAGTTGCTTAACCGTCTTTTTCATTAGTATTGCTTACTTGCTTCTCTAAGCGATAATCAATTAGATTAGATAATCTTTTTGAGATTAAGAGTTGCCCCCCAGTTTTCGATAGAATCTGAAGGAACTAAGTTTGATGAATCTTCATTCTTCGCTTCCGCTCTTGAAATGCTCCACCTCGATGGTGGTTTTGATCTTGTTGGGAAACTTGATCACCATACAAGATGAAAAAATGGGAATCAATTTTCTGAATTGATTATGCGTCTAGAAAACCAATTGTAGAGTAAAAGTTCACTTGCCTTGTTAAATCCATCACACAGGGAATTTAAAGAGTGAACAAGAAAACTCATGAAAAATCTCGAAAGAGGAAAAATATAAGACTATCTTCCATATATATTTATTTTGGATTACAAGTTTTCCGATAGCGGGATTACATAGTATATGAGAAGAGCGACAATGGGAATCCCAAAATCAGTATATAGTCCGTTAGGTTAATGCTGATTAACGAGTGGTAGCGCGATGGTGAGCAATGAGGAGGCAATGGCAGCGATGAAGGATTGTCATGACGAAAATTGAAAGGGGGATCACGATGGCGGTTGAAAACGTGATGGTGGATTTGTATTGTGGTTTTAGAGCTCTCTCCTCTCTCTTTCTTGGCCTCCTCTCATGAGAATGAAGGGCTATTTATAGATTGGAGTGGCGTAAGTCTGCAAATACCATACAAATGGATTTCTTGATCATATGATATATGATAATGAAGAATTATGAGATCTTGAGCTTGTTAGATCGTTAGGGGCCTTCGATTTAACAATAAACACTTCATATTTAAGAGTTATTTAGAGATTCAATTGACATCCACAGTTTCTAATGATATTTTAAGTGTTTGATCTCGACCCAGTTTCGATCGACTTGCTTTTTAATCAAGATTTATTGTAGTAGTGTATCAAAGTATGTTATGTTATTTTTGAACTATATTTTTAAAAGAAAAAAAACTATCATATATCGAGGACTAGGTAAAATCATATATTTACATTCTTAGTTTACTTTTCTTTCTTTTAAGAAAATAGAGCTAGAAAATATAAATAAATGCTTTGTTACTTTGTTGACCTCCTTATATGTGTCATAAATCAAGAAAATTAAATCAAAGCTTTGTTACTTGAGTGGCGGTCATGATCGGGAGCTCAAAATGTATTAGATGATATAGAAAATGGTTGAAATGACCTTGAATGACGGACTTCTGTAATGTCAAAATTGATCAAAATCTAAATATTACAAAATTTAATGATCAATCGATTAAGCGGAGCTATCAATGTGTCGGCATATCCAATTCAGCGATAAGCGACCTTCGGTTCTGATAAATGCGGTTAACTGAAACATGAAAACTATCAAATGAGACTATTCACACTTATTCAGAAGAGTATGTGCAAATGTCAAATAATCATAAGTGATAGTGCACAAATCAGGGCTCAAAATGCACTGGACGTCACTAAAAATGATCAAAGAAATGACCTCCGATCAACGAGCGAACTTATGTTGAGCGTTGGAAATTGATCAAAATATAAATATTCCAAAATCTAACGATCAATGATTAATCATTCGATAGTATGTGTCGACACATTATGCTCGAGTGGGAAGGCTGATGATGACCAAACGACCTCTATTCATGAAACTGGTCATGATGTTAGCTTTAAAATATCAAAAACTATCAAATAAGACTGTCCGCTCTCAATTCAGATGAGTATGTATAAATGTCATATGATTTAAAGTGACAGCACATAAATCGAGGCTGAAATGCACATGACGTCACCAAGATCAACTCAAATGGCCTCCGATCGACGAACGGACTTTATCATCATGTTCAGAACATTGAAATTAGTCAGGATATAAATATTATATAACTTGAGGATCAAGCTGGCGAATTAATTCGAATATGCTTGCACACACGAGGTCATGGCGTAAACATAAACCAACGACCTCGTTCATGAAATTAATTGTGGTTAGCTTTGAAACATTGAAACTATCAAATAAGACTATTAAGTACTTAATTCGGACAAATGTGAAAATTGAGTGGTAATTGAAGCGCACTTTGGTGAAATTAACCAATTTGGCGACTTGAACCAAGCGGACTCATGCGTTGCATCACATCGAGAAAAAGGTAATATGGATATATATCTATCAACTATATGAGTCCATTGGCGTAAAATTTACAATTAAGATTAATTAAATATTTGAAACAAATCAATTAAACTTTATGTAAAAGCCTTATTCCCCTCTTTTATTTGTGTTTTGGCGAAGGAAAAAAAAGCGCTCCCACTCTTTCTCTGGGCTCAAACTTCTCCAAACTTCAAGGCAGCAGCCATCTCCTCCTCTCTTCCTCGATTCCCATGTTCCGGCTCCAACCTTTGCACAGGTAAAATCCCGTCCCTCTCCCCTCTTAATCTCATCCGGTGGTAGTCCATGACATTTCCATGCCATTCCGCCCCAATTCAGCATGCATCTACAGACCTTAGCCGGCAAAACTTGTGTGCGACCTTCGCTCAGCATGAGCCAGATTGACCGCGACTTCTTCCATGACCGTGTAACCATCAATTTTCACTTCGCCATGCCGGAAGAACATTGTCAAGAGAATATTCTTCTTTGATCCCACTCCTCGCTTTATCCTTCATTTTTGCTTATCGTCAAGAGAAATCGAAGATTCTTCTTTCAATTTCCTCGCATTCCATTACCTCAAATTCTGCGAAAAACCTGATTAGAGGGGTTCTTCTCTTGGTTCGGCATACCCAAACTTGTTCCCTTCTAGAGCATTGTACAGAAAAATGAGTCAGAACATGTGTGATATGTGAATATGGATATATATACATACTTGTGTTTCTTTGTAGGTTTGAAGACCTCGTCGTGCTCAAGAGGGCACGACGAGATGAAAACTTCGTGATGTCGCAAGATACTTACAGCTCAGATGAAGATCTTGAGTAAGTAACATCCAGGTTAGATGTCATCCCCTGACGAAATCTGTAATTTCTGAACAGAAAAAAAAATGGGGATTGAACATATATTGCATTTATCTTCTTTCAGTTTGAAGGACTTGTCGTACTCAAGAGGCTGACGAGATGAAAATCGCATGATGTCGCAGACACGCCAAGCTCTAGGCATCTTGAGTAAGCTAAAAATACCCCACTGCGGGGATGGCCAGGAGTATCGAAATTTAGACTAAAATTCAATACTTAAATAAATTCAAATGGAAATTACCTAAACTTAAGACAAACAAAAGGATATATGATAAATATAAAGATAAATGTTAAATCAAAGAGAAATAGGGGAATGACAGTTAAAGAAAATTTTGAAAAGAATAGAACACTCTTTTAAAATGCAAATAATTGATTATGTCAAGTGACAGTAGATCTAATCCTCTATTAGCAACTAAACAGAGTTAACAGGATCTAAAGTTCTTAAACATATTCAAATTAATCAATTGTTCAAATCAAATTAACTCAAATTAAAAATCAATATAAAAAACTATTTAAATAAAATTATATTATTAAAAGCTTAAATCAAATTAAATCTATCCACCTTCCGCAACTATTTGTGACAAATAAGGGCAATGTCAAATCAAGTGTTCTACTATGTACACTCAATCAATCTCATATCGATGGGGCGGCTCGTGTCTTCATTGCGTGAAGCGATAATGAGCGATGAGCGGAGTCCTCCTCGACGGTGGTTTGGCGGTCGATTCCATTATATTATAATCACGACCATAATTCATATGCTCCCCAATGGCTCTACCCATGAGTTGTGAATCATAGGGTATATTTGATAGGGCAAACAACCCTCTGTGAGCTAAGATAGACTTAAGATTGTATCCTTAGACAGTCATCACCCCATGTCTAAAAGCATTTCTTGGACGACGTCACATATGTGTTGATGATGAGAATCCTTCTATTAGGTTGAGTCGACTACCTCCTTTGACTAAGTAGACTAGGGACCGCGACTGTCCGGGATGATGGAACCATGGGATCTAAATCGGGCACGTCATCATTCCCCTAACCGTCCAATTTAAGCTAAAATAGTGAATTTCATAAATCTAAATTATGAAACTCCATATACTGCTATTATAAGCTTATTAGCGACTAACATGTCGAAGGTCTCTCTCACTCCGAGATGGGTAATTAACTATGAGGCTTACGCCATAGAAACCCGGAACAGATCTAAAGTCCTCGCAAATGAGGACGAAATCTCAGGTAGTCTTTATCATTATCTCATCCTTACGAAATTACCCAAATCACATTCTCTTCAATTTGATTGTTCGATATTCAGGAGGTCGGTGGTGAATTTTGAACCCATACTTATTTCTCTTTTAATTTTATTATAAACTAGTTTAATTGCAAGTGCTTCAAGTGCACATTAATAGATTTAAAGAATAAAAATATATTCAAATGTAATAAATAATTTGATATTTTTATAATAGTATATTTAATTATTTCTGAAATTAAAGTTTTATATAGATATATAATCTTGAAGGGAATATTATTAAGAATATGCTAATAATGATAATCTAAGCTTATTATATTACAAAGAAATATTAAAATAAATCTTGTAATATATTCTATTAGATTTGTGGAAACCCTTAATATTACAGTATTCTATAATAATATAGGAATAAATTCGAGGCTTTTTTTCCTTCTATATCAAGAAAGAATTGCAGCTAGATGATATTTTTTTTAAGAAAAAAAATTGACTAAATGACTTTAAATTTATTATATTAAAAATATTAATTGAATATAATAACAAGTCACACAAGTTCATGGGTCAAGATGAGAACTATTCCTCTAAATAAATATTTATGACTAATTTTAAAATAACCCTAATTAAAACCCGTAATTAGCTAATTAACCCTTCAAAAAAAAATTTAAAAATAACTAGGTCGCTAGTCAGTAGTATTTGTTAACTTAACTGATCGCCGGTGTTGGGCTGACTGGCATTATTAGACGTCTCACGAGTCGGCGATCTTGCCATTTTTTAATAAAACTCCACGAGAGATCGGAATCCTGATCGATCTCTCTCTCTCTTCTTAGCTCGTTTTCTTTCCTCTAAACCCGCCGCTCCTCAAACGGCCGATCCGCCCGCTACTGACCGGCCGATCCAGACGCCGCCTTGATCCCGCCGGAACCGAGAGTTTTTGCCGGAAAAAGGTTTTTTTTTTATTTTTTATTTTTTTTTCAAAACCGAAGGGTAATATGTAGATCTACCTTTGTGAAATGTTGTGGATGTAATTTCTTTTTTATGTATCAGAACTTCTTTTATTGGATCTAATTTTTTTTTGGATCTAATTTTGTGGATCAATTTTTTTTGGATCTAATTTGTGGATCTAATGTGTAATTTTGTGTATCTAGATCTACTTTTATTGTAGTATGTTTAGTTATATCTTGCATTTTGAAAGAGAAAGAGTAAGATATTTGCTTTACCCTCATATATGCTTGAGCCAAGAGAATCCAGTGAAATTGTGGATTTTAGAGTTGGTTATGTTTAGGTTTGGGGATTTATGTTTTGCTTGTTTGTGGATTTTAGAAGTTTATGCGCTCAGAAGCACTTTGCTCATGGCTGTGACAAGAATCAGAGATAGGAAGAAAAATTGTTGGAGTGAGTGTTAGAATAAATTGTGGGTTGTCCAAATTCGACCTCATGAGTACACATGCCTTGCATATAATTTTGGGTTGAGAATAGATTCTTCCACTATAACGATAACTAGCTTATTTAGTGACGAGAAATAGATCCATCAAGAAAACCTTCAAATCCCGATTTGCCTTGATTAGTTTAAAGCTTTTTGAGCTAAAGCATCCATGTAGGATAATTGATTGGTTAGTTGGTATTGACTAGCGGGGTGGAAATAAAAAATTTAAGGAAGAGAAGGGATCATTGTTTCCCATTGTGTTAAGAGATGCCAAAAGAATCGATAGAGATGAAGATGCAAATTATACATTTTTTATGAAATGTCGTAACACAGCACAGCTTTTATTTCTGCCGGCCGACTTACATTGGCTTTAATACCATGTTAATTCATCTTGTATGAGCAGCCATTTTTAACTAGAAAAAAAGTAAGAGGAGAATAGGAAGGATGAAATCTCTGATATAAGGCATTTGTATATGTTCGTATCACCCTCTAAGTTTACATATACATGTATATATATAGATGAAATAGCTACCAGGTTTAATAGATTCTGAGAGAATCATGAGAGAATAATTTGGATGAAAAAAGCTACGATTTGTGCTTGTTGGACTTTAAATATTCTGTAATTTTTAATAATATTACACTGCATTAGCTAAATCATTTTTTGTAGACCTTAAACTCCCTAATTAATTCCGCATTACGATTTCACTTTTATGTCACAATAAAATTAATTGGCAGGTATTTAATAATTCTCTCACATGATCATGCATAATAAAACAAGTAGTGTTTTATTTAGTCTTTCTAAGAAATGCAGTATGAAATATGTTCACGTAATACATATAAATATGAAAGCCATCTATTTTTTCAATTCAATCTTGAACTCAATTTCAATTTTCAACTACTTTACTAAATTGGGATATATTTAACAAATTCTCATTTAATATAAGTTGTTGTGTAATAGGTAAAAAATGCGCTTCCTATCTTCTATCATAAATGAATTCAGTAATTTTATTCCTCCTTAGAAATTAAATTATTTGCATTTTGCTCGAGGTGTGGTGAAAGATTATTGTTGTTACTTGTTTTTACGATTGGTGGTTATGGTGATCAACTCAACTTGTCTTTTTGGTCTTTTTATTGGCTTTTATTATTGGCCCGAGGTGTGAGTACTTGGAATGGCTGAAACTTCATTCTGGGTGGGGACATCAATCAATCAAATTGAACACGTCAGGTCGATCAAATCCCATTGAAATTATTAGGGACTTACGAGGACTTGAGAAAAAAAAAGGCAATCATTAAATCGTGAAGATAGATCCAACAAGGACTAGAAGATAGATCCAACAAAGTTACTGTAGTTTTTCTACTTGGTCTTTGGATTTTCCTGCCGCTTCAGGTCTTTGGATAGCCGAAAGAAGTCAGTGAAACTTATACTGCACATTATTGTGACAGTCAGTGAAACTATACTCACTGTACTGACTTGTGCTTTTTATATTGAAGTTTATGATGGGTAGAAGGCGGGGGAGACCTGGAAATCTGATGGAAGTGAATGTGAGAGAGCTGTCTGAGGGTGGAACGGCCTGATTGAGCCTTTGGGTGCAATCCTGATTCTGATTGCATACTCAGTGGGGAATGCTATGGTAGGTACTGAAGCAAGCGAACATGATGATTTCTTATTTGGGACAGAATACTTGTGCTGATGGAGTGACAGAAGATAATGCAGAAGATTCTGTATTTACCCACTAGATGATGTTGGCAGTGGCCTCTTTAGTGGAGGAGGTAGCGGTGATGATGATAGGATGATTGGCTATGCTGAGCGAGGATAACTAGCCCTTCTTGAAGGCCCAACTCACCCGTCTTAAGCTACAGGATCATCCCTTAGTGCTGATACCAGAGAACAATTCTTTGATTACCTTGATTAGAACAAGTCCATCTGAGCACTTGTGGAATGCGATTATCTGTCTGCGTGAAATGCAGAAACCGTAGAGAATGGGATGAGGACCTCACATTGATTGTCGGCTATCATCAATTCGATCTTTGAAGAGGATAGCGCATTATCGAGATGAATTGTTTGAACATATGTGTTTTCAATTCAAAGCTTAAAGCAGTTTTATTTGCAATTTGCAAGCACGATTCGGGCACAGTCTGTCATTATGATATTTAGTATGTCATTTGTGCTTCAAATCAAATGTTAAAATTCACAGTGAGGTCTGGGACATCATTCTAACTTCGTAGATCTTGTCCGCGCGTATATTACTTGTTTACTATTCGGAATCCACGGCCACGGTGAGATGGCGATTACATATCGGTCGATGACTTATTATAGGATGGAAACCCGACCCATTTGTGATGGCGGCGTTCTTTGTTGGTAGTGATAAACGGTGGGCTACTTGGCGGATGGTTGCGATGATTTGCCCAGAGCATATCGGACCAGGCGTTGTGTACCATCCGATCCGATCTCGCATATTACCCATCAAGTTCCGAATAGAGATTGGACATAGGCTCAATGCGTACCACGCGCCTTTCACGTTGTGCGATGGACATACTACCCGTGATTCTGTAGTTATCTATCGGAGTTGATTCCCGCGATTTGTACACCATGTCGGCAGGGCATATATTGTTTGCTAATTGGATCCAGGCGGATAGCCAGGGAAATCGGTTCCTCGGTATCTACCACTTTGCCGAGGATATTGACCGCGTTCAAGATATGCAGCTAAGAGTGTGTCTTTCAGCTCCTACATCATAAGGCACAGGATACATGAAAGAGGCAAAACCATCATGAACAAACATGGTGGCTCATGTGTGCATTTACTTTGAATATGAAGCGTGGAGCACTTTCATGTAAGGAGGAGACATTACATGTTCCATCATCTGACTATTAGCGGCCTTAGTATGATTCGTTGGAATGAAAAATTCTATGTTGGAACATTATTTAGCACATCAATGCCGGTCGGAAACTCTATAGGGATGAGTTATGGATAAGCGCTACTGCAATCAGTCATAAATTTGATGTCTCTAATGTTTGTTTAGAGCCTTTCTAACTTTTATTTCATTTATTGAAATAATAACTTATGTTATATCTGGCATGAGTGGAGACAATTTCTGCTTGGGCGTAAATATCTGAGAGGAACACTTTAGCGTGTCGCCGGATATATGCTTCTGAGGGCAAGGATCGTATGGCTAGCTAAACAAACTGTTCACCCAGATCCTTCTGGTTATTGGAATCGAGAGCGCGTCGGTGTGCTCGAGTCACCAGTTAGGCATGTCTCCCTACCATTAATTGTGGCCCAAAGCCAGTCCCAGATCCATCATTTATCTGGGTTGATGAGGGATAGACATCTTTGATGTTGATTGTGGGTCCAATACCACCACTCGACATTACCTTTCCACTGGGCAGAAGGCGTGAGTCGGTTGTAGATGTGTAGTTCATCCGCAGCGTAATGAAGGGCATTGATTCTGAATATATCTCGCGATGGTGCATGGGTTCCTTGGGCTTCATTGGCACATGTTTGAAAGCCGTAGACATACCTACCCCACACTCTACCCGTGGCGCTGTGCCGAGGCGCTGATGGTTAATTTAAATGCTTATTATTAAAATTTTCTTTTTCTTTGTAACAGCGAACAATTTTCACTGAATTCACTACCTAAATTCCTGCTGATCACGGCGTGACCACATTTTGAATCTACAGGGGACATATTCGGCGTTATTTGGTAGTGAAGTGATGCATCTATATTATCGGACATCTTTCAATGAGATGATGAGGCATTGAGTTGGTGGCACTAAAGGGAGCTGGATATACATATCTCGATACTGAGGGGATACTGACATTCCGGGCACTACGCATCGGCCTGATCGTTCGGATATGTTCCATCGATGGATGTGGTGCCATCCTTTGTCAGGTAGGACGGTTACACGCACATTTACCTGACCACAGCGGTATTCATGCTCGGAGTAAGTAGATTGGTTGAAAAATGCACCCATGGAAACCAATGATCCATGACATATGGTCCATAGATCATATCACATTGACTTGCATACGTGCAGGTTACCACTGAGTGTATTAGATTGCCTACCTGGCTTAGGTTGACATACCTGTCTGAGTTAGGATCACCTGACAACAGGCTGGATGGAAGAGGAGGAGGAGGGAGGACCATCTACAACATCCTCTGGCGCATGATCGGTAGCGGAGACGCCATCCCATACATCCACCACTCTGGCGGCGATCACGTTCTACTTGAGGCATGTCGGCGGCCGGTAGTTTGAGCATTCGGCCGGTGATTAGCGATTTCATGGCATGTCATGGCATGTTCTCGGCGGTTTATATGTTTTTTTTTATACTTGCTCGTTTACGCACTTCTCATTTGTGATATCTAGTAATGTTTAATGTTTATTTAATTTGGTTAACTATCCGTGTGAGGAAGGATGGAAGACTTAATGTGGAATTACAAATAGTTTAAAGTGTGTCAAAAAAAATTATTTTTTGAGTATTTATAAAAAATAATTTGATTTATTTACCTAAAACAAAAAAATAGATTCTTACAACCCGATTGATGGTTCAAGAGTGTGAAAATGAAATCTTTTTTATTGAGTGATTTTGAAAAATGAAATCTTTTTTATTGAGGGATTTTGAACATCTATTTTAATTTAAATCTATTTTAATTTCTAACCATTCAACCAAATAGCGGTATCTAAAAAAGGTCATCATTTCTTAAAACATAATTTCTAACTAGGCAACCTAATGATTTTTTAGAGGCAACCTAATGATTTTTTAGAATGATTTGATTTTGAGATCAGGAGATATCAAATCAGCAAACCTATGGAGGTGAAAAGAAAAGAGAATGTAGGTTTCCTCATTGCCAAAATTGCCAATAAATGAGAATGCAAAGGAAAAGAAGGCACTCATATTTTAAAATATGATGTTGATTTTAAAAAACTACGCATTAAAAAGACCTTAAAGGGAAAATTTTTATATTCATATATTTTCATCTGCAACGAACAAAATGCATGATCCACAACATTAAGTCATAAAGGACGAGCACACAATGCAACAATATTAAGTTCTCTTGTAGAGAGTAATGATAAATCTTCAGATTTATGCTTAGGAGACTAATAATAATGTCAATAATGTCACATATTTCTATATTGCAAGGAAAATCAAATACGTTTACTAAAATGACAAGTCACATGGCATAATAGTATGAAACCTATATCACACTGCTATATACATCAAGGAATGAACAATTGGAAACATGCATGATAAAAAATAATAATCATAAGAACATGATGGGTTGTAAGAACTTAATGATGAATAGAGAGAAAATCATTGTAACAATTCACAAAATCAAAAACATAAAATAAGATTGATCCAAAAAAGCTTTAATTTAATCGATACTATCATTTACCCTAATTTCTAGAAACAATTGAACTCTATCAATTTAAGCAATAGTTTAATTTCCATTTTGGCCCTTTGTAGCTACCTATATAAACATATGCTTATTTTCTTGTACTAATCATATTAAAATTCATTAACTGATTTCATCTTTATTTAATTTATGCAATTATTATATTTCATTTCTTCATACTAATTGTCAAATGAATGAAAATTAAAATTTCAGCATGAAGAGATACACTTTTTTTTTTTATCAGAACTCTTTTCAAAAATTTTATGTCATAAAAAATTGAGGCTAAGCGGTCGATTCATCGAACTTGTCAACATGATAGTTGTAGAATATTTTATTCCCTTTCCAACGATACCAACTACGTAGAAATCCGACAACTGATGAGCCTGATATGGCCAAAAAACTGAACATGTTAATTTCATTTTTTTAAAAAAATTTAATTTAGATGGTCGGGTCCGTGAGCGTGGCTTGTAACGACGGCGGTATTGTAATCAGCCATTTATTTTTGGAAAGAATTAAAATTACGGTTTTAATAAAGGTTATTTTAAAAATTAAGCCGTCTTTTGGGTCAAGGTGAAAATATTTTTATTAATTGAATATAATAACAAGTCACTTTTAAATCATAATGTCTCACATAATATAGAATCAATAAAACTAGCCTTTTGGGTCAATTTTTTTTTTTTTTTTTCAATTATAGAGCACTAAAAATTATACTTAGTCATATTTCTTATTGTTATTTTAATTAAATTTGAATCAAGATAACCCTCCAATTGAAGGCCATTCATTTTAATTTTTAAGAGCATAGTT
>JAKCPB010000630.1:0-108252 GCA_021442155.1 Cymbidium sinense
TTATGCTTTTAGGGTTTACGATTAGGGTTTAGGGTTTTTTTAAGGTTTAGGGTTTAGGGTTTAGGGTTTAGGATTTAGGGTTTATGATTTTTTTCAAATTAAGTAAACCATTAGGTTTAGGTTTATTTAATTTTTATTTATTTATTTTAGTTTATTTTTTATTTAGTTTGGTTTATTTATTTTAGGTTTATTTATTTTGTTTAGTTTTTCATTTTAGTTTATTTTCTTAGGTTTAGGTTTAGCTTTAGGATTTTTTTTAGTTGACTTTTATTTTTATTTTATTTTTTTTGGATTAGGTTTTATTTTTTATGTTTAGGTTTAGGTTTAGGATTTTATTTTATTTTTTAAGTTTAGGTTTTAGGTTTGTCTTTAGGGTTTATTTTTTAGTTTAAGTTTAGGTTTATTTTTAGCTTATTTTATTTATTTAATTTAGGTTTAGGTTTTATTTATTTTAGTTTAGGTTTAGGTTTATTTTATTTTGTATGTTTTATTTTTTTGTAGGTTTAGATTTTTTTTAGTTTAGGATTTAGGTTTTAATTTTTATTTATTTTTAGGTTTTATTTATGTTTTATTTTTTAGGTTTAGGTTTTATTTAGTTTTTATTTTATGTTATTTTAGGTTTATTTTATTTTTATTTTATGATAATTTTTTATTTTATTTAGGTGTTTTATTCTTAGATTTATTTTATTTTTTAGTTTAGTTTAGGTTTTTATTTATTTTATTTTTATTAGTTTATTTTTTTAATTTTATGTTTAGGTTTATGTTTTAGTTTAAGTTATTTATATTATTATTATTTTTTTTTTGTATTTATGTTTAGATTTTATTTATTTATTTTATTTTTAGGTTTTATTTAGTTTAGGTTTATGTTTTTTTGTTTTTAGGGTTTAGGGTTTAGGGTTTTGGGATTTAGCATTTTAGAGTTTATGGCTTAGGGTTAGGGTTTAGGGTTTAAGGTTTACGATTAAGTGTTTGGGCTTTAGGGTTTAGGGTTTTTAGGGTTAGGTTTAGGTTTAGGGTTTTAAGGTTAGTTTAGGTTTAGGCTTTAGGGTTTATTTTTTTAGGTTTAGGATTTAGGGTTAGTTTAGGTTTTAGGGTTTAGGGTTTTTTAGGGTTTAGGGTTTCAGGTTGTAGGTTTAGGGTTTAGGGTTTAGTTTTTTTTTTAAATTAACTAAATTAGTTGGTTTAGGTTTATTTAGTTTATTTTTTTATTTTTTTTTGTTTATTTTATTTTATTTGTTTTTATTTAGGTTTATTTTTTATTTTTATTTGGTTTAGTTTATTTATTTTTGGTTTAATTATTTTAGTTTAGGTTTTATTTTAGTTATTTTAGGTTTAGGTTTAGGTTTATGTTTATTTTTAGTTTAGTTTTTTTATTTTTATTTTATTTTTTGAGGTTTAGGTTTTATTTTTTATTTTTTAGGTTTAGGTTTAGGTATTTATTTTTTTTATTTTTTAGGTTTAGGTTTTAGTTTTATTTTAGGTTTTTTAGGTTTTTTATTTTAGTTTAGGTTTAGGTTAGTTTATTTTAGGTTTACGTTTAGGCTTTATTTATTTTAGTTTAGTTTTTTTTTAGTTTAAATTTATGTTTATTTTATTTTTCTTATTTTTTTCTTTAGGTTTTTTTTTTTAGTTTAGGGTTTAGGTTTTATTTTTTCTTTATTTTTAGGTTTATTTTTTTTGGTTTAGGTTTTTTTTTTTATTTAGTTTTATTTATTTTATTTTAGGTTTATTTTTATTTTACATTTAGTTTTATTTCATTTTTTCATTTTAAGTTTATTTTATTTTTTAGTTTAGTTTATGTTTTTATTCATTTATTTTATTTTAGTTTTATTTTTGATTTTATATTATTATTTTGGGTTTAGGTTTAGGTTTAGGTTTTTTTAGTTTAGGTTTTATTTTATTTTATTATTTTATTTTATTTAGGTTTAAGTTTTTTTTTATTTTAGGTTTATTTAGTTTGGGTTTAGGTTTATATGTTTTAGGGTTTAATTTAGGGTTTAGGGTTTAGGATTTTAGGTTTATGGTTTAGGGTTAGGGTTTTAGTTTAGGGTTTAGGGTTTTGGTTTTTTTAGAGAACAAATTGAGATTCAACATTTCTTCTTTTGATTTCATCAACCAAATAACAAACTAGGAAGTGAGGTAATCAAATGACCTCCTTAGCTAGCTAAAGCATCATGTTCAGGATGTCGGACTTTATACCCATTACTATTCAATCTTATATAAGTAAACACATGAATAGAGGAAAGAGAACTCAATATTCATACACTTAAGCTATAAGCACATGCATTTCTTATGTATTTATAACTATCATCAAAACACATATTATTATTCATTTATAAGCTTTTAAAAAATACATTTGGATTTAATAGTGATAATATCCAGGTAAATATTAAATTAAATCAACACATGCAACTTACATAAAGGAAATCCATTTTATTTTACTTGATTTTGAAAAGATGGATGCATGAATTCAAATGACATACCAAATTTGACCCTAATGGGTTTAGGGTTTATACAGTTTTAGGGTTTAGGGTTTTAGGGTTTAGGGTTTAGGGTTAGGGTTTAGGGTTTAGGGTTTAGGGTTTAGAGTTTAGGCTTAGGGTTTAGGGTTTTTAGGGTTTAGGGTTTAGAATTAGTTTATTGTTTAGGATTTAGGGCTTAGGCTTTGGGGTTTAATATTTTTAAGGTTTAGGGTTAGTTTAGGGTTTATGGTTTGGGATTGTAAGGTTTAGGGTTTAGGGTTTAGGCTTTAGGTTTTAGGGTTGAGTTTAGGTTAGTTTAGGTTTAGTTTTTTAAGTTTTAGGTATAGTTTTAGGGTTTAGGGTTAGGAGTTAGGTTTAGGGATAAGGTTTAGGGTTTTGGTTTAGAGTTATGTTAGGGTTTAATTTAGGTTTAGGTTAGTTTTAGGTTTAGGTTTAGGATTTAGGGTTTAGGGTTTAGGTTTTAAAAAAATTTAAAATATAGTAGTTTAGGTTAATTTAGTTTATTTAATTTATTTTTTATTTATTTTAGTTTATTTTATTATTTATTTGTATTTAGATTTATTTTTTATTTTTATTTAGTTTAGTTTATTTATTTCAGGTTTATTCAATTTAGTTTAGGTTTTTTATTTTAGTTTATTTTTAGGTTTAGGTTTATGTTTATGTTTTAGTTTAGTTTTATTTTTATTTTATTTTATTTTAAGTTAGGTTTAGGTTTTATTTATTTTCTTAGGTTTAGGTTTTAGGTTTTTATTTTAGGTTTATTTTTAGTTGAGGTTTAGGTTTATTTTTAGATTATTTTATTTTATTTAGTTTAGTGTTTAGGTTTAGTTTTTTTTAGGTTTAGGTTTATGTTTTATTTATTTTAGTTTAGGTTTATGTTTATTTTATTTTTTTTATTTTTAGTTTAGGTTTTTTTTAGTTTAGGGTGTAAGGTTTATTTTTATTATTTTTAGCTTATTTTTAGGTTTATTTTATTTTATTTTATTTTACATTTAGAAATTTATTTTAGGTTTATTTTATTTTTTCATTTAGGGTTTTATTTATTTGATTTTAGTTTATTTTTTATTTTTTATTTTTTATTTTATTTTTAGGTTTAAGATTTGGTTTAAGTTTTGGTTTAGATTTAGGTTTTAGTTTAGGTTTTTATTTTATTTTATTTTTTATATAGGTTTAGGTTTTTTTATTTAATTTATTTTTTAGATTTTATTTGGTTTAGTTTTAAGTTTTATGGTTTTTAGGGTTTCGGGTCTTGTGTTTATGGTTTAGGGTTTAGGGTTTGGGGTTTAGGGCTTAGGGTTTAGGGTTATAAGTTTTAGGGTTTAGGGTTTAGGGTTTAGGGTTTAGGGTTTATGGTTTAGGTTTAGCTTAGTGTTTAAAGTTTAGGGTTTAAGAGTTCAGGGTTTAGGGTTTAGGGTTTAAAATTTGGTGTTTAGGGTATAGGGTTTAGGGTTGTAGGTTTCAGGGTTTAGGGATTATGGTTTATGGTTTTAGGGTTTAAAGCTTAGGTTTAGTGTTTATGGTTTAGGGTTTAGGGGTTTATGGTTTAGGGTTGAGGGTTTATGGTTAATTTTAGGGTTTAGGGTTTAGTTTTAGTTTAGGTTTAGTTTAGTTTAGGGTTTATTAGTTAGGTTTAGTTTAGTTAGGGTTATTTTTTTTAAATTAAGTAAGTTATGTTTATTTAGTTTATCTTTTATTTATTTAATTTATTTTATTTATTTTTATTTTTTTATTTAGGTTTATTTTTTATTTTTATTTAATTTAGTTTATTTATTTAAGGTTTATTTATTTTAGTTTAGGTTTTTTATTTTAGTTTAGTTTTTAGGTTTAGGTTTAGGTTTATGTTTATTTTTTAGTTCAATTTTGTTTTTATTTTATCTTTAAGGTTTAGGTTTTATTTTTTATTTTTAGGTTTAGGTTTAGGTTTTTATTTTCATTTTGTAGGTTTAGGTTATAGGTATTTACTTTAGGTTTATTTTTAGGTTTTATTTTTTAGTTTAGGTTTAGGTTTATTTTTCGTTTATTTTATTTTTATTTAGTTTAGGGTTTAGGTTTTGTTTATTTTAGGTATACATTTAGGTTTTATTTATTTTAGTTTATTTTATTTTAGATTAAGTTTAGGTTATTTTATTATGTTTATTTTAGGTTTTTTTTTTTAGTTTATGGTTTAGATTTTTTTTTTATTTTAGTTATTTTAGGTTTATGTTTTTATTTAGTTTTATTTTATTTTTTGGTTTTAATTTTTTAGGTATATTTTATTTTAGTTTAATTAGTTTTATTTATTATATTATTAATTATAGGTTTAAGTTTTTTAGGTTTAGGTTTTAGTTTAGGGTTTATTTTTTATTTTATTATTTTATTTTATTTAGGTTTAAAATTTTTTATTTATTTTATTTTTTAGGTTTATTTACTTTAGGTTTAGCTTTTTTAGGTTTTAAGGTTTATTTTAGGATTTTGGGTTTTGGGTTTGGGGTTTTAGGTTAGGGTTTAGGGTTTAGGGTTTAGGGTTTAGGGTTTATTGTTTAGGTTTTAGGGTTTGGGTTTAGGGTTTAGGTTTAGGTTTAGGGTTTAGGGTTTAGGTTTAGGGTTTAGTGTTTAGGGTTTATTAGGGTATTTTAATTTATTTTTTTATTTTTATTTTTTTTAAAATTAAGTAAACTAGTAGGTTTAGGTTTATTTAGTTTTTTTTTATTTATTTTTTAAATTTTATTTATGTTTATTTTTATTTTTATTTTGTTTAATTTTTTATTTAGTTTTTATTTTAGGTTTATTTTATTTTTATTTTAGGTTTATTTTATTTTCATTTTAAGTTTAGTTTTTATTTTTTTAGGTTATTTATTTTTTTAATTTAGTTTATCTTTTTATTTAATTTATTTTAGTTTAGTTTTTATTTTTTATTTTATTTTCTTTTTTGGTTTAGGTTTAGGTTTTAGTTTATGTTTTTATTTTATTTTTTTATTTTGGTTTATGTTTTTTTATTTATTTTATTTTTAGGTTTTATTTAGTTTAGGTTTAGGTTTTTAGGTCTTTAGGGTTTGGGGTTTAGGGTTTAGGGTTTAGGGTTTAGGATTTAAGGTTTATGGTGTTAGGATTTAAGGTTTAGGGTTCAGGGTTTAGGGTTTAGGGTTTAGGGTTGTAGGTTTAAGGTTAGGTTTTTTTTTTAATTTTTTTTTAAATTTTTTTATTTAGTATTTAGGGTTTAGGGTTTAGGGTTTAGGGTTGTAGGTTTAGTGTTGTTTTTTTAAATTAAGAAAATTGGTAGGTTTAGGTTAATTTGGTTTCTTTAGTTTATTTTTTATTTGTTTACTTTTTTATTTAGCTATATTTTTTATTCTTATTTAGTTTAGTTTATTGATTTTAGTTTATTAATTTTTGTTTAGGTTTTTTATTTTAGTTTATTTTTTAGATTTAGGTTTAGGTTTATTTTTATTTTTTAGTTTAGTTTAGTTTTTTGTTTTTTTTTTAAGTTTAGGTTTTATTTTCTATTTTTAAGTTTATGTTTTTATTTTATTTTTTATGTTTAGGTTTTAAGTTTTTATTTTATGTTTAATTTAAGATTTATTTTTTAGTTTAGGTTTAGGTTTATTTTTAGTTTATTTTATTTTATTTTGTTTAAGGTTTAGGTTTAGTTTAATTTTGGTTTAAGTTTAGGTTTTATTTATTTTAGTATATTTTATTTTAGTTTAGGTTTAGGTTTTTTCTTAGTTTGGGGTTTATGTTTAATTTTTAATTTATTTTTAGGTTTTATTTCTAGGTATATAGTTTAGGTTTAGATTTTTGTTTAATTTTTATTTTATTTTATTTTAGGTTTAGTTTTTACTTTATAATGGTTTTTTTAATTTTTAGTTTAGTTTAGTTTTTATTTATTTTATTTTAGTTTAGTTTTTATTTTTATTTTATTTTCTATTTAGGTTAAGGTTTAGGTTTAGGTCTTAGTTTATGTTTTAGTTTATGTTCTTATTTTTTTTTTATTTTGGTTTAGGTTCATTTATTTATTTTATTTTTAGGTTTTATTTAGTTTAGGTTTTGGTTTTTTGCTTTTTAGGGTTTAGGGTTTATGTTTAATTTAGGGTTTAGGGTTTAGGGTTTGGGATTTAGATTTTTGGGTTAAGGTTTAGGATTTAGAGGTTAGAGGTTAGGGTTTAGGGTTTTGGGTTTTAGGGTTTAGGGTTTAGGGTTTAAGGTTTTGGGTTTAAGGTTTATGGTTTAGGTTTTTGGTTTATGGTTCAGGTTTTAGTTTAGGGTATAGGCTATTTGTTTTCTTAACAGAGAACAAATTCAGGTTCAAAATTTATTCTTTTTGATTCCATCAACTAAGTAACACACCAAGTTTTCTAAGACACAAGCGACAACATAGTGTGAAAATGAGCACGCATAAAGCGAATCAAAAGCCCTAGATAACCAAAACTTCCTCTACTGTAAAGACACATTTCCATAAGTAGCAGATCGGATCGACCGTTCTTCAGTTTCTCTTGTTCCCATCAGAACCACCTCGACCTCTTGAGTAGCGGGATCCACCATCATATCCCCGATCTCTCCCTCCGCCACCACCACGGTTGTAACCTTTGTCGCTCCTTTCTCTTTCATAACCACCATTGCTTCGACCACCACCTCTATATCCACCAGCACCTCTAGATCCCCCACCACCATTATGATATGCCGCTTGCCTTCACCACACCAAAAGAGGCAGCCTGTTATGATATGTTCTTGTCAGGTTACATTCTTGGGGTTTAGGTTTAGGTTTATTAGGTTTTAAGGTTTATGTTTTATTTTTTATCTATGTTTAGGTTTAATTTTTAGGCTTACTTTTTAGGTTTAGGTTTTTATTTTATTTTATTTTAGGTTTATTTTATTTTTCTTTTACATTTAGTTTTTATTTTATTTAGGTTATTTATTCTTAAGTTTATTTTCTTTTTTAGTTTAGTTTAGGTTTTATTTATTTTATTTTAGTTTATTTTTTTTTTTTATTTTATTTTACTTTTAGGTTTAGGTTAGGTTTTAGTTTAGGTTTTTTATTTTATTTATTTATTTTATTTATTTAGGTTTAGGTTTTATTTATTTATTTTATTTTTTATGTTTTATTTCATTTAGGTTTAGGTCTTTAGGTTTTTAGTGTTTAGTGTTTAGGGTTTAGAGTTTAGGGTTTAGGGTTTTAGGGTTTATGATTTTAGGGTTTAGTTTAGGGTTTGGGTTTTGGGTTTAGGGTTTCTTTATTTAGGCTTTAGGGTTTAGTTTTAGGGTTTAGGGTTTAGTTTTAGGTTTAGGGCAGGGCAAGGTTATTTAGAGTTTAGGGTTTAAGTTTAAAGTTTAGGTTTAAGGTTTAGGTTTAGGGTTAAGGTTTTAGCGTTTAGTTTAGGTTTAAGGTTTTAGGAGTTTAGGTTTAAGGTTTAAGTTTAAGTTTTAGGTTTAAGTTTAGGGTTTAAGGATTAGGGTTTAGGGTTTTGGGTTTAGAGTTTAGTGCTTAGGGTTAGCTTAAGATTTAGGGTTAGTTTAGGGTTTAAGGTTTAAGGTTTAGGGTTTAAGGTTTAGTGTTTAGGGTTTAGGGTTTAAGATTTAGGGTTTAGGGTTTTAGGGTTTAGGGTTAGTTTAGGGTTTAGGGTTTAGGGTTTTAGGGTTTAGGGTTTATGGTTTAGGTTAAGGTTAGGGTTAGGGTTAGGGTTTAGGGTTCAGGGTTTAGGGTTTTTTTTTGGAAAAAGTTAAAATTTTATTACCATAAAAGGAAAAGATACAATGTCCCAAAAGGGTAAAGCACTGACTACACAGAGAGCTACAAGAAACCCAAAGAGCTAAACCCTCATCTAAGTACATTAGAAGAAAAGAAAACGAAAGAGCAAAAACATCAACTAAAAAGCATGAGACCAAATGACACAGAGTAAAACAAAACAAAGCATAAAACATAATAGGTTGAGTCAGTAGGTTCATGATTCTTTTGAGAAAGTAAGATAAGCAAGCTACAAGAATAGTAGGGATGACCGAGAAATGACCAGGCCTTTGGTAAAGTTCCAACCTACGAAAGAATTCTACAAAAAACACTACCAAAGCAAAAGCATAACTAAAATGGTAAGGATAAAGAGAGCAAAAGGAGAGCTGAGAAAGAAAAGGTATAGTCTCAGTTAAGATCATCTCAAGGGGCAATAATATATATGAGCATCTAAACTTCATTAGGGTTACAATCATATGTAAACCTACCAACCAAAGAGAGGAGGTGAGTAACATCAAAGTCATAGCCAAGATATACCAAAGCCCATCCAAGGCTAGCAGTCCATAGTGATCCAATCCTACACTAAACAAATAGAGAAAACAACCAACCAGTAGCCAATCAGCAGCCAACCCACCAACTAAAACCCACAATAGGCCAATCACATAAAGCCAGCAACCTAGAAGTTACAATAGGATCATTGGCCAAGCTAATGGAATCAAGCAGTAACACCACCAAAACCAAAATCAACATACCTTAACAAGCCAACAACTAAAACCAGCACACACAAAAGGAAGCCACCAACCACTAGAAACCAAAAATCCCAATTCAGAAAGATCAATAAAGGTTTGTCCAGCACATCAAAAGGTTATAGCAAATTGTCCAAGAAGAAGAATAAAAACAAACAAAGAGAAAGGCAGCCAACCAAGATTCCAAGGACAACTAAAATTCCTCCCACCAAAGAAGCTAAGTAAAACATCCATAAGGCAACCCTAGAGAATAACCCATCATTAGTAACCAACAAAGGAAAGATCCCCATCAGCCAAGGAAAAGCAGAAAAACTAGCAAAACACCACATAATAGAGAAATAACTAACCAATCTAGCCAGCCAACATAGCCTCCTAGCCAACCACCACAGTAGCAGAAAACCCAAGTCAATGTAAAGTCCAACAATAGCCATCAAGCCAAAATCACCCAAGAAAGCCAAGAAAATAATAGCCCCCAAAAAGCCCTCAACCAGCCAACCTAAAGCTGCAGTAGCCAAGAGAGGAAAGCTAAAATAGGAAGAGGACAAAACCAAACCAAAAGTAAAATAAGAAATCAACACCAAGCCACAAAAGGCAGAATGTAATAGCCAAACAAAAACCTCCACCATTCCAAAATGAGGCCAGAACTAAACCACCAACTGTCCCCTAGATATGTCACCAACAGAAAAGGAAAAAAATAGCCAAAATAGCCAATTAGCCAACCAAGCTAACCAGCCAACACTGCCAGTCAACCCAACCAAACAACAAAACCACCAATTTAGCCACCACAATAGCAGATCCAAAATAGGTAAGTGAGAAACTAGCCTCGAAATGAGGCAAAACCCATACATGAGGAAAACTCGACAGCAGATAAAGGCACAACCCAAAAGGTGGTTATCAAAAATAGCCAAGGAAAAAATATGGTAAAAACCAATCTAGGCAAACAGCAGCCACCAGGCTAAAAAAACAAAATCAACTCAAGCTACAATGATAATAACCACTAAGGAGTAAACACTAGGCCAACACAAATGTAAAAGGTCAAAAGTAACAACCAGCTCCAACCAAAGTGTAAAAATAAGCAAATTACCACAACCCAAAGAGGGTTTAATAAAAGGCAAACAAAAGTAAAGGCTCATAAAAAATTAACACAGAAAAAACCGAGCCAAGAAATTATAATCTGAGATAAGGAAATCTAGTATTATCCAGATTAACCAAGCCTCTTAATAGTTTAGGCAACATTTGGTTGTCAAATAAAGTGAACTCAATTAAGTTGGCACCTAAATTAGAGAAAAAATCAGCATAGGCATTACCTTCATGAAGAATGTGGGGAATTTTAAAACAAACTTGAAATAAAAGAATTTTTGTATGATTAAGGAGATAAAATAATTCAGCATTCCTATTTCTATTAGAATTAAACATGTCAAAAAGCAAGAGAGCATCAACTTCAAACTAGATATTGAGAAAACCTCTATTCAAACAAGTTTCAATAGCTTTATTAACAAAAATTATAGAACATGCTTTGAGAGGATAGGCAAAACCATAAAATGACAATACCTTTAGAATCCCTAAAGATACCATGACCATATATTTATCAGTTAACCATCAATATTCATTTTAATCAAGTTTTCTTTAGGTTTGATCCAATAGATAATCTTAACACATTTATAAGGGTCCAAGTCAGGCAGAATGATACCCAGGTTTTTAGCCACAAATTTATAGCCTCTAAAATGAATGTTACTAATAATATTGGCATTAAACAGAGCATGAATTTTTTCTTTAGTTTTATCCATGATCCATTTATGGTTCATAGGAGTGCCATGATATTCAGCATCATTTCTATCCATCCGTGATGAACCAAGAAGGGTAATAGTAGTTAAAACTTTGATATGACCTTTCACAGTTTTTTTTGAAACAAACTTCAAGAAGTTCATATAAAGGAAGAGAACCACGAAAATAGTTGGAATTATATAAATCACCATACCAAAGCCAAAATTTAGAAGCAATAGCACCATTGATAAAAATAGGATTTACATTATCAATATGAAAGTAACAATAGCATTTTGATGGTAAATAAAACCCTTTAGTCCATAGCAAAGAGTCCATAGGAATAAAGTTATTAAAAATCCTCCAAGATAAAACTAAATAGGAAATGGGAATGATATTATTCCAAAGTTTAATAAAGACACTGAAGGGGTTCTGCTCATCTCTAATAAAATTCCAAACCTCTTTAAGAACAAAATCACCATTATAAGAAAGCTTAAAAAGAATTTGATCAGGTTTGCTAGAAGAAATGGGGATATTTCTAAAATTGTCAAAAAGAGAAATAGGGATATAACTCTCAAGTTTACTTTCATTCCAATTATTATTAAGCCAAAAGAGTTAACTTTAACAACAACAGTAGAGTGGGTAGATAAAAGGGTGTCAATGGAGTAGTTGTCAGTCCAGTTGTCTTGCCAAAAGAAAGAGGTATCTGAATGGATGCCCCAAGATATTAAGGATTCAACAACCCATTTAATGGAGCACAGGCTTTTCCAAACTGGAGAGTCACCAACTTTATAAGCATAAATAAGAGGGTGTTTACCTTGGAAATATTTCTCCATCATAAAATTATCCCAAAGGCTATCATTCTCTATAAAATTCCACCAGAGCTTATGAGAGAAAGCGGTGATAGCTTCACGAATAGGTTTGAACCTAATGCACCTTCACCCAAAGGACCAGAACATTTATGCCAAGATGTCCAATGCATTCTTTTGGTAGAGTTATTAGAGCCCCAAAAATTTATTAATCAAGCGATCAATTCGATGAGTAGCTTTAGTGGGGTTTATAGTTTGAATCAAATAAAGAGGCATTGAATTGAGAGTGCTTTTAAAAATAGTGAGCCTGCCACCAAAGGAAAGTAATTGGAATTCCCAAACAAATATTTTATTTAAAATTTTTTGAATTAACTCGTCAAAGAGATGGGATCATTTTGGGCCTTTAAAGAGAGGAGCACCAAAGTACTTTAGAGGTAAGTGTTGATGCTTAAAATTAGTCATATGCAGTATTTATTTGATTTTATTATTGGAGATATGAGAGCAAGTGATAAAGCAGCTTTCGTTATCATTGATAGAAAGGCCACTTTCTCTACCAAATTTATTTAAAAAAATACTTGAGATGCTTGATATGATGAATAGAAGCATTGCAAAAAAATAATGAAATCATCTGCAAAGCTTAAATGGGAAACCAGAAGACCACCAAGAGTTTTGTAGTTCATACTAGCATTGTTAAAGAATAAATCATTGATGATCCTAGATAAGTACTCAACAATGATAATAAATAATGTAGGAGATAAAAGATCCCCTTGTCTTAAGCCATGGGAAGAGGGAAAGAACCCGAAGACTTCCCCATTAAGCAAAATTAAAATCTAGGAATTATTATTATAATTTTTAATAAGAAAAATAAATTTATCAGAAAGCCCAAATAAATTTAGAATATGGAAAAGAAAGTCCTAAGAAATGTTATCAAAGGCTTAGGTATTATCTAATTTGAAAAGAATGTTGTGACCTTGTTAGCATCAAGATCATGAATTAATTCTTGGGCTGATAAAATATTATCATAAAGAGATCTACCTCTAACAAAACTAGTTTGGTTGAGAGAGATAATTTTATTAAGTAAAGGACTAAGCCTATTGGTAAGACTTTTGGAAATCAACTTATTGAAGAAGGTCCAAAGACTAATAGGTATAAAATCACTCCAATAGTCCAAATTATCTTTTTTAGGTATGAGAATGATCGAAATACTGGAAAAATATCAAGGAAAAGGATTACCATTAAAAAAATCAACCATAGCCTCAATCAAATCATTTTTAATGGTAAACCAACATTTTTGAACATTTTGAGTAGTGAAACCCTCCGGACCTTCATGCTATTTAGCACATTAGGCATGATGGTAAGCAAATTATTATCATCATTAGTAATAATATAAATAATCAAAAGCAATTTAGAATTAGCTTCATAAGAGCAACTCTTATTAAGCATATTTCTAAAGTAATTAATAACTGATTCCTTAATATCATTATTCTCCATAATTCAAACACCATTATCATCTTTAATTGTTTGAATATTATTCAAAGCTCTCTTTTTATTAACTAAAGCATGGAAATACCTAGTATTCTTATCACAATCCGCAATATGCTTACTAGTTTGGCGCAAGTAAGTCTCTTCCATATTTTGGAGTTAACAAGTTTGTCTTTAGCCTCAATCAAGTCACCAACTAATTTTTCCATATCTTTAAAATTAGAAAAAGGTTTTAAAATAATGCTTGTTCCACCAACCCAAATTTTGTTTAAGTCTTTAAAGTTTAAACCAAAGTCTTTTAGTCCCCATAATCGAATTATCAGGATGATAATGGGCTTGCCAATTATTCACCATAACATCAAAAAAATCAATATGCTGAATCCACATGACCTGAAATCTAAAAGGAGAGGATTTATGTAATCTATAAGAATTATCTTTATTAGAAGCAAGAAGAGGAGCATAATTAGACACGGTTCTACTTAAATGATCAACATAAGTAAAAGGCTATTGAGTAATCAGTGAGTATTAAAAAGAATCTGGTCCAACCTTTACCGAAGTCTAGAGTTTTGCCAAGTATATTTAGAACCCTTAAAGCCAATATAAGCCAATATCAATTAAATTAAAATTAAGGATCATATTGAAAAAATCCTCCATGGAATGAATATTGGAAGAGCAGCCACCACTCATTCAAAAGAAAATAAAATAATCGATATCACAATAAAACCAATGTTTATTGATCAAGGTAGCAAAATTCCTCAAATTATCCCAAAGAATTTTCTACTAGATCTATAACAAGATGCATAAACAAAAGAGCCCAAAACACAGTAGTCAACATAAGAGATTTGAGCATTGGTAACTTGTTGAAAATCATCGATAATAGAAACCCCAATGAAATTATTCCAAAAACACCAAATCTTATTACTAACATTAGAGTAAATTTTATTGAAGCTGATCATTCTAGAAATATGGTTAATTTTATTAGCATGAATAAGAGGCTCGAGAATATTAAGTAAATAAATTTTATGAATGTGACAAAGATTTCTAATATGATTACGAACTGAGAGGTTACCGGTCCCTCCAATATTCTAAAGAAGAAATTTAAACATAAGTAAAATAAAAGGGCAAAGTTTAATTAAGAGAGAGTGAGATCGTAGTAGATCTAGTGCTTTTGGATAATTTGGGAGAGTAATTTTTTACACACTTTTTATTTTTAGCATGATAAGTTTGAAAACCATTTTTTCCCCTAGAGTAATCATCTGAGCAAGATTTAGTAACATTGGTCAAAAATTTAATGGAATTCTCCAAGTGTTTGGAGGGGAGTTCACCCTCTTCCAAATCCATATTAAGTTGATTAGTAGGATTAACATGAATATTAAGATTATAAATGAGAGATGGGGACAATTTAGAACCATTTAAAGCACAAGTAGTTAAATCCGGATCAGAAATGTTTTCAGCATGCTCGACATCATTTAAATCCCCATTAAAAGCATCATTTTCATCGATCAAAGCAGACATATATGAAAAAAATAGAATCAGAGGAAACATAATCATTTTCCAATAACTTTGAAAATTTATTATTGTCTGCAATAGAAATATTCAAATTCAAAGAAGGAAAAAGAGGTAAATCATCCTACCCATTTTGAAAATTAGTCGAATCTATATTAATAGTTGGAGTCAAAACTTGTTCAACAGGATTAACCTCGATATCCAAGGAATCAATCCACAATGACCTTCATACCATTCTTAAGATCTAGGTGATTAACATAAGTAGGGATTGGCTTATGGGTAGGAACAACATTCTCTTTAGGAGGATTTCTTTTTTTTTTATGTGGGGATGGAGAATAAAACATTTCGAATTATCTTGACCGTGAATTTTATAGTGGGAACAAAAAACTAGAAGGTTCTCCAATTCAACCTTTTGCGAATACTAATTTTTTTAGATCCAATCCAAACTTCCTTAGGGTATTTTTTTAGTTATGTCTAATTCCATGAGGATCCGAGCCATAAAAGGGGGAGATCGCTCAACGGTCGCTTGGTTGAGTTGCAAAGGCTGACCAAATAAAGCTCGGATAGTAAAAACCACATGATGGGTAACAAAATGAATGCACATATTAGGAAGAGATAACAACACTAGGACAATAGAAGATTCATCCTTAATGTCAAAAAGAGGTGACCACTTCAACAGTGCATTTGACAATTAAAAAAATAAAATAAAAACATAAACCTAAACCTAAAGATAAAAAATAAATCTAAACCAAAAAAAATAAAATAAAATAAAACTCAACTTAAAATAAACCTTAACCTAAAATAAAATAAAAATAAAACTCAACTAAAAAATAAACCTTAACATAAACCTAAACCTAAACCTAAAAAATAAAAAATAAAATAAAAAACCTAACTAAAATAAATAAACTAAACTAAATAAAAATTAAAAAATAAATTAAAATTAAAATTAAAATAAACTAAATAAACCTAAACCTCCATGTTTACTTAATTTAAAAAACCCCTAAACCTTAAGCTAACCCTAAACCTTAAAGCCTAAACATTAAACTCGAAACCCTAAACCCTAACCCTAAACCCTAAACGCTAAAAACCTAAAAACCTAAACCTAAACTAAATAAAACCTAAAAATAAACTATATAAAAAAATCTAAACCTAAATAAAATAAAATAAAACAAAAACCTAAACTAAAACCAAAGTCTAAACTAAAAATAAAAAAAACTAATAAAAATAAATTAAATTAAATAAATAAAAACCTAAACTAAACTAAAATTAATAAATTGAAAATAAGAATTAAACAAAAAATAAATAAAATAAAAATAAAAATTAAATTGAAAATAAGAATAAAATAAACCTAAAATAAAATAAAACAAAAACTAAATAAAAACCTAAACTAAACCCTAAATTCTACAAACCTGGATCCTAAACCCTAAACCCCAAACCCTAAACCCTAAACCCTAAACCCTAAACCATAAACCCTAAACCTTAAACCTTAAACCCTAAACCTTAAACCCTAAAAACCTAAACTAAATCAAACCTAAAAATAAAATAAATAAAAAAACCTAAACCTAAAAAAAATGAAAACAAAAACTAAAACCTAAACTTAAACATAAACCTAAACCTAAAAATAAAAACTAAACTAAAATTAAATAAATAAAAATCTAAATTAAACTAAAAGAAGAAAATAAACCTAAACATAAAAAGCTTAAATAAAATAAAATAAATAAACCCAAAATAAAATAAATAATAATTAAATAAAAACTTAAACATAAAAAATAAACCTAAAAATAAAAAATTAATCCTAAACCCTAAACTAAAAAAAAAAACTTAACATAAAATAAATAAAATAATCATAAACATAAACCTAAACTAAAATAAACTAAACTAAAATAAATAAAACCTCAACCCTAAACCCTAAACGCTAAACCCTAAAACCCTAAACCCCAAACCTTAAACCTTAAACCCTAAGCCCTAAACCTACAACCCTAAACCCTAAACTAAATTTAAAGCCTAAAGCTGAAACCCTAAACCCAAAATCCTAAACATTAAACCCTAAAACCTAATTTCCTAAACCTAAATAAAATAAGAAAATCTAAACTTAAACCTAAACCTAAACCTAAACCTAAAAATGAAAATTGAAAACTAATATAAATAAAATAAAACACAAAACCTAAACTAAACTAAAAAAATAAAATAAACCTAAAATAAAATAAAATAGAAATCAAATAAAACCTAAACCAAAATAATAAACCTAAAAATAAACCTAAATCATAAACAAAACCTAAGCCTAAAATAAAAATAAAACAAACTTAAACCTAAATTAAAATAAACTAAACTAAAATAAATAAAACCTAAACTTAAACCTAAAATAAAATAAACCTAAACCTAAACCTAAACTAAATAAAATAAAATAAACTAAAATAAACCTAACGGACTAAAAAATAAACCTAAAAATAAACCCAAAAATAAAAAAACCTAAAGCTTTAACCTAAAAAACTAAAATAAAATTTAAACCTAAACCTAAATATAAAAAATAAAACTTAAACCTAAAAAATAAAATAAAATAAAACTAAACTAAAACATAAACCTAAACTTAAACAAATAAACTAAAAAAATAAAAACTAAAATAAATAACATAAAAAATAAACTAAACAAAATAAAATACAAAATAAACCTAAATAAAATATAAAATAAACTAAATAAACTTAAACTTAGTTTCTAAATTAAAAAAACCCTAAACCCTAAACCCTAAACCTTAAACACTAAATCCTAAACCCTAAAACCTAAACCCTAAACCCTAAAACTAACTCTAAATCCTAAACCCTAAACCTACAACCCAAAACCCTTAACCCTAAATCTTAAACCCTGCTCTAAATCCTACTAACCCAACCCTAAACTCTAAACCTTAAACCCTAAACTATAAACCCTAATCCTAATCAAACTCTAATCCTAACCCTAACCTAACCCTAAACCTAAACCCTAAACTCAAACTTTAAACCCTAAACCACTTAAACCCTAAAACCCTAAAAACCTAAAACCCTAAACCACCTAAACCCTAAAACCCAAAACCCTAAACCCTAAAGCAAACACTAAAATTAAACCTTAAACCTAAACACTAACCTTAAACCCTAAATCCTAAAACCCACTAAACCCTAAACCCTAAACCCTAAAACTAACTATAAGTAAACCTAAAATAACTAAAATAAATAAAATAAAAAATCCTAAACTAAAACCTAAACCCAAACCTAAACTTAAAAATAAAATAAAATAAAATAAAAATAAAAAAATAAAACTAAAATAAAATAGATAAAACCTAAATTAAACTAAAAAAATAAAATAAACCTAAAAATAAGAAACCAAAATAAAATAAAAACTAAACATAAAATAAAATAAAATAAAAACTAAATAAAAACCTAAACCTAAAAAGAAATGAAAAATAAAACCAAAAAAATAACTAAAAATAAACTTAAACCTAAACTAAAAAAACCTAAACCTAAAATAAAGAAAATAAAATAAACCTAATTCTAAACTAAAATAAACTAAACTAAGATAAATAAAACCTAAACCTAATCCTAAACTAAAGTAAACCTAAAACTTAAACTAAATAAAATAAAATAAACTAAAAATAAACCTAAACTATAGTAAAAAAAAAACCTAAGACCAAAACCTAAATAAAATAAAACTAAACCTAAAATAAAATAAAATATACCTAAAATAAAACTAAATAAAAACCTAAACCTAAAATAATCTAAAAATTAAACCTAAAAATAAATAATAAATAAAACCTAAACGCAAAATAAAAAAAACATTAACCTAAAATAAAAAATAAAATAAACCAAAGCCTAAACTAAAATAAATTAAACTAAAATAAAAAAAAATCTAAACCTAAACTAAACCTAAACTAAATAAAATAAAATAATCTAAAATAAATCTAAACCTAAACTAAAAAAATAAAACCTAAAATAAACCTAAAATTAAAACCAAAACCTAAACCTAAAAAAAATAAAATAAAACATAAACCTAAAAAAATAAAATGAAAAATAAAACCTAATCCTAAAAAAATAAATAAAAATAAAACTAAACTAAAAAAAATATAAACTTAAACTTAAACCTATACCTAAAAAATAAAATAAAATAAAAACCTAAACAAAAATAAATAAAGCATCAAAAAAGTAAACTAAACTAAATAAAAATAAAGTTAAATCAAATTAAAAAATAAACTAAACTAAAATAAATAAAAAACTAAATAAACCCAAATGTACTAGTTTACTTAATTTAAAAAAAAATAAAAAAATAAATGAAATAAAAAAACCATAATCCTAAACCCTAAACCCTAAACTATAAACCCTTTTCCTACAACCCTAAACCCTAAACCCTAAACCCTAAAACCATTAACCTTAAAAACTTAAACCCTAAACCCTAAACCCTAAACCCTAATCCCTAAACCTTAAAGCCTAAAGCCTAAACCCTAAAAACTAAAAATCCATAAACCCTAAACCCTAAAATAACCATAAACCCTAAACCCTAAACCCAAAACCCTAACACTAAACCCTAAACCATAAAACCTTAAACCCTAAAACCCTAAACCCTAAACCCCAAACCCTAAACCTTAAACACTAAACCCTAAAAACTGAAACCTAAACTAAATAAAACCTAAAAATAAAATAAATAAAAAAACCTAAACTAAAATTTGAACCTAAACCTAAAAGTAAAAAAATAAACTAACTAAAATAAATAAAATAAAATAAATAAAAACCTAAATTAAACTAAAAAATAAAATAAATCTAAGAATAAAAAACCTAAATAAAATAAAAACTTAACATAAAATAAAAAATAAAATAAACCTAAAATAAACCAAAAATATAATAAAATAAACACTAAATAAAAATCTAAACTTAAAAAGTAAACCTAAAAGTAAAACCTAAATCGTGAACTAAAAAAAACCTAAACCTAAAATAAAATAAAATAAACCTAAACCTAGAATAAAATAAACTAAACTAAAATAAATAAAACCTAAACCTAAACCTAAACCCTAAACTAAATAAAATAAAAGAAATTAAAAATAAACCAAAACCTAAATAAAAAAATAAAACCTAAAATAAAAACTTAAAACTTGAACCTAAAAAAATAAAAGAAAAAGCTAAACCTAAACATAAAATAAAAAATAATACCTAAAATTAAAAAATAAAATAAAAATAAAACTCAACTAAAAAATAAACCTAAACCTAAACCTAATCCAAAAAAATAAACTAAAATAAAATAACTAAACTAAAATAAAAAACCTAGATTAAAATAAATAAACTAAAATAAATAAGCTAAACAGAATAAAAAATAAACATAAACAAAAAGAAATAAAACTAACTAAAAGTAATAAAAAATAAACTAAATAAACTAATTAAATAAAAAAAGAAATATTACAAATCTGAATTTGTTCTCTATTAAAAAAAACAAAAAAAATCGTAAATGCTAAACAAAAACCTGAACCCCAAACCTAAAACCTAAACCCTAAACCCTAAATCCAAAAAACCTTTAACCCAAAACTCGAAACCCTAAACCTTAAAACCTAAAACCCTAAACCTTAAAACTTAAACCCTATGCACTAAACCCTAAACCCTAAACCCAAAAAAAAAAAGAAATCCCAAACCCTAAACCCTAAACTGCAAACCCTAAACCATAAACTAAACTAAACCTTAAACTAACCCTAAACCCTAAACCTTAAAAAGCTAAAACCTAAACCTAAAATTAAAAAACCTAAAAATAAAATGAAAAAAAAATATAAACATATATAAAAAATAAGAAAATAAAATAAAACATAAACTAAAACCTAAATCTAAACCTAAAAAGAAAATATAATAAAAAAATAAAAACTTAAATATAATAATATAAATAAAAAATCTAAACTAAACAAAAAAAATAAAAAAACTAAATAAAATAAAAACTAAACCTAAAATTAAATAAACCTAAAAATAGACCTAAAAGATATACCTAAAAGTAAAACATAAACCCTAAACTAAAAAAAAAACCTAAACCTAAAAATAAAAAATAAAATAAACAAAATAAAATGAACCTAAACATAAACTAAAATAAACTAACCAAAAAAATAATTAAAACATAAACCTAAACAACAACAACAACAACAACAACAACAACAAACTTAATCCCACTAAACCTAAATCCTAACCTATTATGTGTCAAATTCTCATCTAAACATAAACCCTAAACTAAATAAAATAAATTAAATCAAAAATAAACCTAAACCGAAATTAAAAAATATAACCTAAAAATAAACCTAAACCCTAAACCTAAAAAAAAGAAAATAAAAACCTAAACCTAAACATAAAATAAAAAATCAAACCTAAACCAAAAAAAATAAAATAAATATAAAAATAAATTAAAAAAATAAACATAAACTTAAACCTATTCCACAAAAATAAACTAAAATAAAAACTTAGACTAAATTAAATAAACCTAAAATAAATAAACTAAACTAAAGAAAAATAACAAATAAACATAAATTAAAATAAATAATAAAATAAACTAAAATAAATTAAAAGAAACTAAATAAATTAATTAAATAAAAAAAGAAATGTTGTAAAATTAATTTGTTCTCTGTTAAAAGAAAAACCAAAAACCAAAAACCATAAACCCTTAACATAGAACCTAAACCCTAAACCCAAAACCCTAAACCCTATGCCCTAAACCCTAAAACCCTAAGCCCTAAACCCTAACCCCTAAATCCTACAACATAAACCCCAAACCCTAAACCAAAAAAAAACCTAAACCCTAAACCCTAAACCCCAAAGCCTAAAGCCCAATCCCTACACCCTAAACTAACCCTAAACCCTAAACCCTAAAATTTAAACCTAAATTAATTAAAACCCAACAATAAAATAAAGAAAAAAATTTAGACCAAAATAAAATAACAAAATAAAATAAAATAAAAACATAAAGTAAAACCTAAACCTAAACCTAAAACTTAAAGAAAATAAAATAAAATAAAACTTAACTAAAATAAAATAAATAAAAACCTAAACTAAACTAAAAAAAATAAAACCTAAATAAAATAAAAACTAAACCTAAAATAAAAATAAAATTAACCTAAAATAAAATAAAATAAAACTTAATGAAAACATAAACTTAAACAATAAACTTAAAAATAAAGCCAAAAAATAAATAAAAAATAAAACCTAAACCCTAAACTAAGAAAAAATGAAAACCTAAAATAAAAAATAAAATTAACATAAACCTAAACTAAAATAAATAAAACCTAAACCAAAAATCTAAACCTAAACTAAAAAAATAAGATTATCTAAAAATAAACTTAAAATAAAAAATAAAACTGAAAAATAAACCTCAAATAGAAACCTAAAACCTAAACCTAAGAAAATAAAATTAAAACATAAACCTAAACCTAAAAAATAAAAAATAAAATATAAACTTAAAAAATAAAATAAAAATAAAATTAAACTAAAAAAATAAACCTAATCCTAAACCTAAAAAATAAAATATGATAATAAACCTAAACTAAAATAAATAAATAAAAAATAAATAAGCGAAACAAAATAAAAATAAAAAGAAATCTAAATCAAAATAAAAAATAAACTAAATAAACCTAACATTAATTTAAAAAAATAAGAAATTAAAATTTAAAAATAAAAATAAAAAAAAACCCTAACCCTAAACCCTAAACCCTAAAACCCTGAACCTTAAACCCTTAACCCTAAACCTAAACCCTAAAATAGATTACTCTAAACCATAAACCTTAAATCCCAAACCCTAACCCCTAAACCCTAAACCCTAAATAGTAAAACCTAATCTCTAAAACCTAAAGCCTTAACCCTAATAATCTAGAAACCTAAACCTAAACTAAGCAAAAACTAAAAATAATTTTAATATAAAACCTAAACCTAAATAAAATAAATAAAATAAAAAATAAAATAAAAACCTAAACTAAAACCTAAACCTAAACCTAAACCTAAAAATAAAAAAAACTAAACTAAAATAAAATAAATAAAAACCTAAACTAAACTAAAAAATAATATAAACTTAAAAATAAAAAAACCCAAATAAAATAAAACTAAACATAAAATAAAAAATAAATAAACTTAAAATAAGATAAAATAAAATAAAATAAAAATTAAATTAATACTTAAACCTAAAAAATAAACATAAAAATTTTACCTAAAAATTAAAAAATTAAAAAAAACTAAACCCTAAACTAAAAAAAAACTAAACATAAAATTTAGAAAATAAAATAAACCTAATCCTAAACTAAAATAAATAAAACCTAAACCTAAACCTTAACTAAACTAAACCTAAACACTAAATAAAATAAAATAAAATAAACTAAAAAATAAAACCTAAAAATAAACCCAAAATGAAAAACTAAAACCTAAACCAATGAAAATAAAATGAAAACCTAAACGTAAAACTAAAAATAACAAAAATAAACCTAAACCTAAAATAAAAATAAAATAAACTAAACTAAAATAAAAAATAAACCTAAACCCGAACAAAAAAAAATAAACTAAAATAAAAACTTAAACTAAAATAAAAACTTAAACTAAAATAAATAAACTAAATTAAATAAAAGTAAAAAATAAACCTAAATAAAAATAAAAAAGAAAATAAACTAAATAATTAAAAAATAAACTAAATAAACTTAAACTTATCGGTTTACTTAATTTTAAATAAAAAAGAACACTAAACCCTAAACCCTAAACCCTAAACCCTAAATCCTAAGCCCTAAACCGTAAACCCTAAAACTAACCCTAAACCTTAAATCCTACAACCCTAAACACAAAACCCTAAACCCTAAACCCTAAACCATAACCCTAAACCCTAAAAGCATAAATCCTAAAATCATAAACCCTAAACCCTAAACCCTAAACCCTAAATGCTAAACCTTAAATACTAAACCTAAACCTAAAGTAACTAATTAGATTAAAAGATAAACATAAACCCTAAAACCTAATAAACCTAAACCTAAACCCTAAGAATGGGTAGAACCTTGAAAAACATCACCATCAACTAAGTTTGACCTAGCTAAAAGTGGGGATTTAGAGGTGGTGGGGGATTTAGAGGTGCTCGTGGATATGTAGGTGGTGGTCAGAGAAATGGTGGTTATGGAGGAAGTGATATTACAACCATTATGGTGAGGAGAGATTGGGATATGATGGTGTATCTAAATGAGGTGGTTCTCGGTGAGAACTAGAAATGAAGAATGAATCCAATAACTTAACTGTTCTTAAAAGAAATGGTTCTAGTTATCAAGGTTTCATCTCTATACTCATTTTTATCTATGTCATCACTTGTGTCTTAGAAATTGTGTTACTTGGTTGATGAAATCGAAAAGAAGAAATGTTGAATGTGAATTTGTTCTCTGTTAATATATATATATATATATATATATATAAAACTTTAAAACATAAACTAAAACTTGAACCCTAAAACTAAAACCTAAATCGTAAACCCTAAACCTTAAACCCTAAATCGTAAAAACCCTAAACCCTAAACCCTAAACCCTAAAACCCTAAACCCAAAACCCTAAACCCTAAAACCTAAACCCTAAACATTAAAACCTAAACCCTAAATCTTAAACCCCAAACCCTAAACACTAAACCCTAAATTAACCCTAAACCTTAAACCTAAACATAAAATAAAGTAAACTTAAACCTAAACCTAAACTAAAAAAAGAAAATAAACTAAAAATAAACCTAAACCTAAACTAAAAAATAAACCAAAAAAAACTTAAAATAAAAAATAAAACCTAAACCTAAAAAAAAAATAAAATAAAACATAAACCTAAAATAAAAATAAAAAATAAAACTTAAACCTAAAAAATAAAATACAAACAATACTCAACTAAAAAAGAAGACTAAACCTAAAAAAATAAAATAAAATAAAAAACTCAAATTAAAAAAATAAATATAAATATAAATAAAAAATAAAATAAACTAAATAAACTAAACCTACTAGTTTACTTAATTTTAAAAAAAAACTTTAAGCCCTAACCTAAACCCTCAAGCCTAAACACTAAACTCTAAACTAAAACCCTAACCCTAAACCTAAACCCTAAAAAATAAAACCATAAACCTAACCCAAAAAAACCTAAAACCTAAACCTAAACTAAATAAAACCAAAAATTCAAATATATAAAAAAAACATAAACCTAAATAAAATAAAAAAAATAAAACACCTAAACTAAAATGTAGTCTCAACCTAAAAATAAAAAAATAAATAAATTAAAATAAACTAAACTAAAATAAATAAAAACCTAAACTAAAATTTAAAAAAATAAAATAAAATAAACCTAAGAGTAAAAAAACATAAATAAAAGAAAACTAAAAGTAAAATAAAAATAAAATTAACCTAAAATAAAATAAAATAAAAACCTAAACCTAATAATAAATCTAAAAATAAAACATAAAAATAAATAAAAAATAAATCCTAAACCACTAAAACATAAAATTAAAAAACCTAAACTTAAAATAAAAATAAAATAAACAAGGTAAAATAAACCTAAAATTAAACTAAAATAAACTAAACTAAAATAAATAAAACCTAAACCTAAACATAAAATAAACAAAATATAAACCTAAACCTAAACTAAATAAAATAAAATAAACTAAAAATAAACCTAAACTTAAACTAAAAAATAACCTAAAAATAACTTAAAATAAAACTATAACCTAAACCTAAAGAATAAAATGAAAACCTAAACCTAAACATAAGATTAAAATAAAACTTACACTAAAAAACATAAAATAAAAATAAATCTCAACTAAAACCTAAACATAAACCCAAAAAATAAACTAAAATAAAAAACTTAAACTAAAATAAATAATCCTAAAATAAATAAATTAAACTAGATAAAAATAATAAACTAAAATAAAAAGAAAAAATAAAATAAACAAAAATAAATAAAAAATAAACTAAATAAACCTAAACAAACTTGTTTACTTAATTAAAAAAAATAAAATAAACTAACCTAAAAAACCTAAACCTAACCCTAAACCTAACCTAAAATATAAACCTAAAACCCTAAACCCTAAAAAATAAACCTAAACCTAAACCCTAAACCCTAAGAAACTATAAACTAAACCTAAACTATAAACCCTAAACTAACCTAAACACTAAACCTAAATAAATCTGACCTAAAAATCTAAACCATAAACTACTAACCTATACCCTATAAAAATAAACTAAAATCCTAAACCCTAAACTAACCTAAACCTAAACACCTAAACTTAAACTATAAACCCTAAAACTCTAAACCTAAACCTCAAATAAACCTAAGCCAAAGTAACTAAATAAATTAAAAATAAACCTAAAACCCTAAATAAACAACCTAAACCTAAACCCTAAGAATGGACAAAACTAAACCCACCTAAACCTAAACCCAAACCCATCCTCCTCCTAAACTCATTATTTTCCATTTACTCCTTGGTTTTGAGGATTCTTCACCATTTTCATTCAATTTCTTTTAGTTACTTTATTCTGCCAAGCGTTTGCTGTCACTATAGATATCCTTGATGATGAATGTTACTTTAGTTGCGTAGTCCATCGTTCCCTCCATGATTGTGCCATCTAGGGCTTCAAATTTCATGGCTTTTCCTGATTCGACACCACCTGTTGGAATGCCTATTATTAAATCATTTAAGGACGCACTCTCTAGTAAGAATATCTCACCCTCTAATTCGATGAACCTAATTTCTACCTCATTTTGTGGCTTCCCTGTAATTATGTGCTCGGATCTGGATGTTGAGACGTTGGCTAAGCCTTATGAATTTACTTTAGTTGGGTAAATTTTCTTTGTGATGACCTAATTTGAACAATACCCATCTTTTTTCATAATCTTAAGCTCGTGCATTTTCTATTGGTTTGATTGATCCAAGGCATGTTTTGATTTAAATTAATGATTTAGTTATTCAAGGGTTTTAAACCTTATTTTGTTTTCAACTATCAAATGCATCCTTTAAAGTGGTCTCCCCTTTTGATATAAAAGAGGAATTATCGATTATTCCAGTATGGTTGACTTTTCCTAATATGAGTATCCATTATGTTACGCATCAAGTTCTTTTTGCTGTTGGGGCTCTATTTGGTCAGCCTCTTCAAATTGATCAGGCCACCGCTATGAGATCCTGACCTTTTGTTGCTCACATTTTGGTGGAAATTGATATTTCTAAAACACACCCTAAGGAAGTTTGGATTGGTTCTGAAAAGTTTGGTTATAATCAACAAGTTGAATTTAAGAATTTTCCTATTTTCTGTACTAAGATTCATGGGCATGATAATTGAATGTTTTGTCACCCATAACTTAAAAGAAAAATTTAATGATCCTAATCCTAATCCATCAACGATAAAGTTAGTAAATCTATTTATAAGGTTAATCAAATTGGAAATTCTATTTCTACCTCTTTTGAACCTACTGCATTGGTTAATGAAGTGTTCAATGATGATATTCCCAATTTCCAATCTGAGTAGGTAAAAGATATTGCTAATGTTGATCAACATGTTAAATATGATGGTTTGGTTATCAGTCCTTTCTTACATGATAATTTGCCTCCTCAAGATAATGCCTCTAAAACTACCTTGCCTTTCTTGAAAAAATAAGGAGCATGTGACCTTAATGGTAATTTGAATGAAAACTTGATGATGGAGAAAAATTTGGAAAACATATTAAATCAATTTGTGCTCTTAATGGTATTACAACCTCTCCTCCTAATCTCGAGATTAACATGCATGCTAATCAATTTCTAAGATATAAAATTGAGGAAAAGTTATCATTTGAAATGGTTTGACTATCCTTTCTTAATACAACTAATCAATCTCTTTCGATGGTGACTCTTGGAAAAAATAGACCATTTTAAATTATTTTAAAAAAGAAATCCTTAAAATCTAATGTTCAAACTAGATCTACTAGATCTGCTTCCCCATCTCATAATTAAATGATCTTTCAACATTGGACTATTTTCTTTCTTTTTTTATCCCCTTATTTATCTATTTTCTCTTTAGCTTACCTTATATTTCCTTTATGTTTAACTCTCTGATTTGGAATGTTAATTGGGACCCTCATTGTTCATAACTGTTAGAAGTCTCTATATAATACAGCTTTACCATTATTATTGAACCTCTCATACATTCTTCTAAGATCAACCATATTGCTAGAATGCTAATTTTAATAACTTCTAATATTAGTAATAAAATCTGGTGTTTTTGGAATAATTTAGTCAATGTATCTATCATTGATGATCTCCATGTTGTCAATGTTCACATCTCATTGGGTGATTTCTCCTAGGCTCCTTTGTTTATGCTTCTTGCTGGTGGTAGGAATATCCATTGGGACAATTTAAGAACTTTTGCTTCATCTGTCAACAAACCTTGGTTGGTTGGGGGTGATTTCAATGCTATCCTCTCTTCCTTTGAAAGAAGGGGTGGCTATTCTCCTAAAATTCATTCCATGGAAGATTTCTCTAATATGATTCTTGATTGTAACCTTATTAACATTGGCTACTTTGGTTGATTCTAGCATAACTCTAGACTCTTGCAATGGCTGATGACTCTTTAACCCCTTTGGATTAATCAATGGCCTCAAACCTCTATTGAGCTCTGAAACTTTGTTGATCATGCTTCTTTTGATATCCAAAAAATGCCTCTAATAGATTAACCTCCTCTACCCTTTAGATTCCAAAATATACCAAAGACATTGATTTCTTAAATGTTGTCTCCACCAAGGTAGCCTTCACTGATAATTCTATTATGGGTATGATTAGACTCTAGTTTAAGCTCTTAGAATTAAAAAAACTCTTGGTGGAACAAGCATTATTTTAAAAATCTTTTGCTAATATCAAAACATGAACATTTGGTTTGTTGTCTTGAAAATGAAGTTTTGACTAATCCTTCTAAAGGATTTGAATGAAGCTAAATATAACCTAGTTACCTATCATAATATGGAAGAAACTTACTGGTGGTAAAAGGTGCTAGTAAACATATATAAAAATCCTGATATTTTCATGCTCTTTTCCAAAAAAGAGAGCATTAAACTCAAAAATTAAAAGGGATAATGGCATATCATCGATAATAATGAGATTAAAGACTTTGTCATTAATCATTTTAGAAATTTTATAAACAAGAACCATACTTTAAACTATCCAACTATTTGATAATTACCATTGATGAAAATCATTTTCTAACTATGTTGCCTAAAAATCATAATCTTAATAACATGAATGATGATTAAAACCAAAAGGCTACACTACTCAATTTTTTTTTTTAGCATTGATTAAGTATGACTTAGTTGATGTTGTGGTTGATTTCTTTAATGGTAATCCTCTACCTAGATATTTTCTAGCATTGTCCTTATCCCCAAATTGATAATCCTAATCTGGGAGATTTAAGCCTATGCACTTTTTCATAAACTCATGTTAAATTTTGCCAATAGAATTAGTCCTCTGCTTAATTATTTCTCAACCAAATTGGTTTATAGAGGTAGAGTTATATCTAATGTTTTCTCCTCAAGAGCTAATTCATGACTTGGATGCCTAAGAGGTGGTAACAATCTTCAAATTAGATATCTAACGCTTTTGACAACATCTCTGGGCCTTTCTTCTTCAAATTCTTCATCTCTTCTAGTTATCTTGGTTTTTATTCTATGCATGTGTGGTGTTTATTTTGAGGATGTGGGACACCATGCATCTTAGGGGTACTTTAAAATGATTAGGTACAACATTAAGGAATGATGTACTATCTCAAAAGATAGAAATTACCAATAATAGACCTAATCATAATAAAGACTCCTAAAGCATGATTCTCAAATATATAGATCTTACTTTACATGAAAAAGTAAAGTATGGTTTATTTTTTTAAGTCTTGTTAAGTTCTATGGAGGAAAGATAGGTAATGTAGTAATGGAGAATACTCTCGATTAAAGTGAGGCAAATTAGGGTCTCCAAATATTTCAAGGTTAAGACTATCAAAGGATTGGTTATTTTAGAGAATCAAATAAGATAGATCAAGGAGAAGACTTATTTTTGGAATCCAAAGGAAGAAAGTAGGAAATGTTCATGATACTAGGAAGCCTACTGAGCATTCCAATATACCCTATAATTGGGCTTTATATATTTGAAATTGAAGAGAGTTAATTATTTGAGTTGACATTTTATTAGCTTGCTAGGGCTTATAATTCCATAATATAAGATTGTGGAAATTCCTAAGAGGTGAGGATTTATGCTTGTAGCTTGGAGGAAATAGGTACCTTAGATCCTAATATAAGGAACTTTGGCGAGGGCCGAAGCGTGACCTAAATCTAAGCCAAAACATCAAACAATTTTGTAGACTACCATAAAAGTATAAAAGGCCAGTGCGGTTAGGTTTCACCGTACACCCCGAAAAGAGAAACTAAGATGGGTAGCTAAGCTCTACCCTTATACAATCCAGATTACAAAAATAATATATGTTATGGGGGTCTTCTTTTCATCATTTCTTCCTTCTCTTCATTTTGATTTTGATTTGCTCCAAAGGAATCATAGGGCACCTTCTGGCCACTACTCATCCTAATCCTCCATAACACTAATCCTAATTCCTAATGCAAAATTACCTTAAAAATAAGAAAAGTAAATCTAGCTACACCTATAAAATAAATGTTAGCTAAACACACCATACAAAAGCTTATATGAATAATTTGGAATTAGCACCCACATGGGTAACCAAGCCCACTCTAACATGGGTTATGCTTAGGGGCTAAGCAACCTACACTACAAATGAATTTATATTTTTATTGCAGCGGCCCCTTAAGCACAACCCTTTGCAAAAAATATGATTAAGCTAATAACGGCCTAACATCGAGTCTACTAAATATACACCCTAACATCAAGTCTAAAACATTACATCATAAAACATTACATCATAAAACAAAATACAACATCATACATACAATGCCCTAACTTAGCACTAGAAGTGGTGACTTAGTATTCTAATTTGTGTGCTTAAGGCTTGTGAGGAAAGACTTTACTAGGCTTCTTTAGTTTAAGTTTCAATTTGGAACTTGAATTTGTTTAAATTTTACCTTTGGGTGATTTCAATTTAAATGATTTAATGATTTACTTTTCATTTTTATTTTACTTTTATTTGGTTAAAGTGATGTTTAAGTTTTTAAGAATGAAGAATAGAATGAATTCCATTTATAGACAAAACTCACCTTATTATACATCCTAACTCCTAAAGAGTCTAACTAAGGTCCTTAAGTATCATAATTAGCCCATTTGAATTTGTGTAATTCATCTGATTTTGTTTACAATTTAGAATTTGAAATTGTTTAAGTATTTTTTTGATTGATTTTGATTTAGATGTTTTGGTTTAATTACATCTTGATAATTCAATATCCTTAATATCTAATGAAGTTTAAGTTCGTTTAAATTCATGTGCTTTTGATTGATTAATTTTAGATTAGATGTGCTTGGTATAATTAAATCTTGATAATTCAATATCATTAATATCTTATGAAGTTTAAGTTTGTTTAAATTCATGTGTTTTGATTAATTAATTTGATTAGATGTTTTGGTTTAATTAAATCTTGATAATTCAATATCTTTGATCTCAATAAAGTTTATGTTTATTTAAATTCATGTGTTTTAATTGATTAATTTTAGATTAGATGTTTTAGTTTAATTAAATCTTGATAATTCAATATCCTTTTAAATTAATATCTAATTCTTTTCTTTGATTATGGTTTTTTGAGTTAATTTTATGCTTATTTGATTTGATTATGGTTCATTTATTTGTAGTTTGATCGGATTAGAATAATTTAGATTTTATTTTAATTTTAATTGAGTTTGATTCTTTATAATTAGGATTTTATTTTTAATCTCATCCATTTATCATGTTTATCAATGTTTGGATTGTAGTTTGATTTCAAACATTGGATAGTTAACTACTTTGTCTTATTTAAGTAGGTTGAATGAGATTTTATTTGATTACATATTAAATTGATGAGAGTCTTTCTTAATTTAATTTAATTTAATTTGAATTAATTTGAGTTGATTAGCTTTATTAGTCTATGGGTTTCCTTAGGTTCAATGTGCTTATGTGATTAGTTTAATTAAGAAGTGTATTCATGTTAATTATAAAGGTTTGTTTAATTTTAATTTGATTTCATATTTGTTTAGGTTAATGTAATTAATGACTTAATAATTTAGGCTAAGTTTATGTTTTGATTAGTATTTAATTGCATTTATGTTTGATTAAGTTTAAGTTTAATATGATTAAGCAGGATAATTGTGGCGGATGTTATTTGACCTAAAGCAAGTACTAAGTGGGGAGCCTTGAGGAAGGACAGAACCTAGACTTGAAGAAGTCAGGAGGGAAGGACCTGCTATAGGAATTATCCTAAACCTCAAATATACTCAATCCAGTCAGTGCAAGAAGGCTAATGCAAGAAGAAAGCATAGTAGACTCACATCCTCTTAAACAAAGCCAACATGAGGTAGCTTACCAGCCACGTAGTAATTCTGACCAAACTAACAAGATGCTCATCGGTGTGTAGTGGCCAAGTAAAGAAGAAAAGTGTAACAGACTTACATTGTCCAAAGAAAGAAGACCACTGGGGTGATAAACTAGCAGAGTAGCATGTCAGGCTAACCTAGAGCAGCTATTGAGTGAGTGCCACTGGGGGCATTATCTCAATTTAGAATAGCCTGAGATAAAAGATATGTAATTATTTTATATGTTTGTGTGTAGTTTTTGTTTGTGTTTATGTTATGTCGATGAAGGATAGGATGTGGGTTGTTACACTTACCCTAAAACGTGTGGTGATTCTCAAACAAGAATACTTTCAACATGCAAGAGATTGAATTTGAAATGGAATTTTCATTGATGATAACTATTTTAAAACATGATTTATAATATTTCTACCCATTAATTGGAACCATTGGGTGCTCTCCCTTATGATTAATAAGCTGATAAGGTCCTCCTTGGTAGGCCTTCTTTATAGCAAATGGACCTTCCCAAGTGGGTTCAAACTTACCTCCCATGCTATGACGGGCAACAATCGGTCTCCTTAGAACTAAAATAAGCTCTCCTACTTGAAAAGCTCTAGGATGGACCAAATTCTTATGAGCTTGAATTATTTTTGCTTTGTACAACCTGAGATTTTAGTATGCCCTCAGGCATCTCTCCTCCAAACCATTGAACTCTTCTAACCGCAACTTGGCATTCTGCTTTGTTATGATCTTGCTACCCACAGTTATCCTTAGTGATGGGAGTTGGACTTCTAATGATAGAATGGCTTGAGACACTAAGGAGAAAGGAGTAGGCGAGTTGGCATTCTATATGTGGTGTGGTAGACCCACAAGGCTTCAACTAATTCCTCATGCCACTATCACTTGTTATTGTCAAGTGTTTTCTTCAGTATTTGGATCAGAGTTTTATTGAAGGCTTTCGCTAAGCCATTTTCCTTCAGGTAGTTTATGGTAGAATATCTCTAATCTATGTTGTGTCACCTGGCAAAGTTATTGATCTCGGTGCTCTTGAATGCAGTACCATTATCAGATATAATTCATGAAGGCACTTCGAACCTATATACGATATAATTTCTAAAAAATTGGAGCACATGCTGAGTTGTGAGCTCTATGAGTGAAATCACCTTTGGCCATTTGGAAAACTACTCAGTAGCAGCTAAGATGAACCGATGACCCTTAGAAGAAGGAGGATTAATCGGACCCACTATGTGGGTACCTCAACACTCAAATAGCCATGAGGCCAATGTAGGATGTTGAATGTTGGTTGGTTGGTGTAGGACTACACCATGTATTTGACATTGGTGGCATTGCCTAGCTGTATCCGTGCAATCTTTGATCATCGATGGCTAGTAGTATCCTGGTCTCTTGATCTTGGCTTTCATCTTCGGACCAGAGTGGTTGGCTTCACACAATCCTGAGTGTACCCCAGTCACGATCTTAAGGGCTTCATGCTTGTGTAAATAACATAACAACATATGATTGAAAGACCGCCGGTATAAGAAACCATCGATATGAGCATAAAAAAGTGCTCTTTGCTTCATTTGATGGGCTTGGGACTTCACTTGAGGTAGTTTACCTTTATTTAGATAATCCATGAATGGTTTCCTGCAATCTAACTCCTCGTCCTTCTTGGTAATGGCAACCTTCCCTTCAAGAAAGTACTTTTTGATGAGTTCAATGTCAATAAAGGATAAGAATTGTCTATTTTGAATCTTTATTGATATGGAGTTCTCCTTCGGACATGCCAACTCCTTTAAGTTTGGCTAAAGCATACTATGATGTTCTCTCCATGAGGAATCTTATAAATGGTATCCTCAGATTTGGGCCAACAACTCCATGGTGTACTTATGGTAGTGATGGCGCTTGGGCTTTATAACCTTATAGGACCCAGTGATTTGGTTGATAACTAGCTAAGAATCCTCAAAGATGTCGATGTTATGGATGCTTAGAGTAACTATTAACTCCAGACTATTGGTGTCATATTTGACTTCGTTGTTGGTGCAAAGATTGGACAGATGATATGAGAATCTCATCACATCACAGCTCAGACTTAAGAGAACTAGTCTTAACCCTGCATTTTTTAGAATAGTAGATTGTGATTCTTCTCCTATTTGAGAAGAAGTCATTGCATCAAAGTACATCTCCCAATGGAGAATGCTAATATCCCCTGAGTTTATGATTTATTCATTGGGGAGATCATCACTAAGCAGAGAGTTAGCAGGAATTCAGTGTGTGCTAAAAAATCTGCTAATGCTTGTAGTTTCATCGAACGGAGGGGTATAAAGGTAATGTCAAACTACGAGAGGATCATGGACCGTCATCCCAGCCATCCAGATTGCATCGACAGTGTCATGAGATATTGTAGTGGATTGATCCTAGAGATTAAGTTCATCTTATGAGGAAGCATGTAGTGATGTAGCTTTTGGTATGTAAAGATTAAAGCTAGGCAATGCTTTTTAATGGGTGGATAATTATCCTCAGTAATATTAGATGGTGAAGGTAGTAGAGTATGTTTTCCTTCCTTCATTAGCTTAAATAAAGCACCAAGGGATTCATCTAACAGTAGTGTTAAGTATGAGCACCATGCATGGGATAGGGGCTGCTTGAACCAATGAAGTCATCAAGTAATACTTGATGTCTTCGAAGGCATGCTCACACTTGTCATCCCACTTGAACTTAGCATCTTTTCGATAAGTGCTGAAATGCTGACATCTTCCTGATATGTTAGATATAAAGTGTCTTAGATATTCCAACCACTTTTGGAATGATCTAAGTTGAGTTAAACTTCTAAGGGGTGGCATTTCTAATATCGTCTTGATCTTCTCTGGATCAATTTTGATTCCTTACCGTCGGACAACAAACCCAATGAATTTCCTTGAAGCTACTCTGAATGCATACTTCATGACATTCATTTTGAGGTTATATTATCTTAACTATTCAAAAACTACTCTCAAGTCAAAGAGATGACCTTCATTTTTTTTACTTTTGACCTCAAGATCATCAACATAGCACTTGACTTGATGATGAATGAGTTCATCGAAGATTCGAGTCATAGCCCGATGGTATGTAGCATCGGCATTTTTAAGGTTGAAAGGCATGACCTTATAGCAATAAATTCTGATCATGGGTTCTAAAAGTAGTGTTTCTTTCATCTTAGGTGCCATCTTTATTTAGTTATATCCAGATGAGCCATCCATGAAAGAGAAGGTTGCATGAGATGAGGTAATGTCCAACATCAACTATTGATAGTGAAATTCATCTTTTGGACATGCCTTATTTAAATCTCTAAAATTGAAGCATATGTGAATTTGGAAATTCTTTTTTTAAATGGGATGTTGTTGGCTAGCCAGGTAGGGTATTATTCTTCCCGGATGAAGCCAACATTGATCAATTTCTTGACTTTGCAAATGACTTATTGTTCTATGTCTAATTGCATGCATCGAGGAGCTTACTTGATAGGGTTAGCACTAGGCTCAATTGCTTGTTTATGGACCGCTACGTCATGAGCTAATCCAAGCATCTCTTCATAACTCCATGCAAAGTAGTCCTTAAACTCAGTCTATAGCCTAACTAAGTCATTGGTTTTAATTTCATTCAATAAAGAACTGATGTATGTCAGGCGTGGATCTTCTTCAGTTCCTAAGTTTATTTTCTTGAGTTCATCGAATCTCCTCAAAATCATCGGATCATCAAATTTCTAAGCACCTCCTCATATGATTTAATGTGATGAAAGAACCTATCGATTCTAAATGATTGATGATGACTAAGCGATTATCATCATCAACGACCATCGAATCCTAGTCCCTGTCTTGATTGAGAAAATTTGAATTTGTTCTTTCATATTCTTTCAAAGTAGTCTGACCTGTGCTTTGACTAAGTATGTGGGATTAGCCCTTTCTTTGCTAAATTATGAACACAAGCCAATTACCAATCAAAAGGAAATTCTATTAAATCTTTATATGAATCATCCTAAAGTTGTAGATCAACTTCTTGTCTTGAGGATGATACTCCCAGAAAGAACCTCTGAGTATTCACACCTATGGATGACTTAGGGGCTTCATTAACAACCAACCCTCAACTTTTTGAGAGAAAAATAGGGTTAAAGCTAATATTTCCAACTGATGCCTTATTATTTCACATATAGACTTGGATATACTTATGCTTTGCTTTGGAGCGTAGTCTTCATCGCTATTTAGCTCAAGTGTCACCTCCAAGGTAATCTACTATTGAGAAGAGCTAGGTGTGCATATAAGACTCATCCTATGAACTAGATTGAAGTCTATATGGATAGTGTACTCTGCTAGTTGGGACATACCTTATTAGGTGGCCAATAAAGAGGTTTTCCACCACAGGATTGCCTCTAAATGGCCTCTTTCTCTAGTGGAGGTCGATCGTCTACCCATATGTTGGAATGAGTAACTGTGGGTGGAATTTAATATCAGGCTCCACTTCCTCCTCCAAGTCTATTTCCGCTCCCTTTTATTTTCTTTTTCATTTTCTCTTTTCTTTCATTTTCTTTTTCTATTTCCTTTTCCTTTTCCTTTTATTTTTCTTTTTCTTTTATTTTTAAACTTTGGCCAAGTTTGCGAGAATAGACTTGTTGATTTTGAGGGAGGTAGTAAGTTGCATCCTCATATATACTGACCTCATAAATTGTAAATGGCTTGAGATCTCCTTTGACATAGAAGACGATCCCACCTCTCACAAACTTCAAACACTGATGTAGAGAGGATGAAACTATGTTATTCTCATGTATCCATGGTCTCCCAAGCAAAGTGTTGAAATATGTCTCCGAGTCTATAATATGAAACTTGCCTTCAATCTTCTAAATCATCTATCACCAAGAGCAACACTATGGTGCCTAAGGCATGTTGACCTCACTTGTGGAGTGCAGATTCAATCTTCCCATCTTAGACATAAAAGTCTTCTAGACACTAAGACTTCCCTAGTCAAAATACACTTATAACAATTAGGTAAACACTTAACCTAAACCAAATAACATAGAAGGGTTAACCATAGGATTAGGTTATGCCTTAAGGATTAGGATAATCCACCTACCCTATAACCCAAATCCAATCCATGTTCACCTTCTCAAACCAAACCACAGTTCAATTCAAACATAAAATTTAAATCCAAAACCAAGCCCAAATTCCAAAACCAAATGATTGAAGCCCATGATCAAACCCAAACTTGAAACCCTTCCTAAGCCATATGAACTGTCCCATGGACTTAGCCAAATCTTAATCCACATCAATCCAAAATCAATTGATTTTCTCATAATCAATTTATATCTTCAATCATCTTCCTAAAAATAAATCAAATCATCATTAAAATGATCAAAACTAAATCAAATTAAATCAAATTAAATCAAAACACTACCTAAGCCATATGACCTATCCCATGGACTTAGCCAAATCTAAATCCAAATCAATTCAAACTCAATTTATTTTCTCACAAATCTATCATGTTTTCAATAATATTCAAAAATTTAATTGAAATATACATTTAAATCATCAGAACTAAATCAAACCAAATCAAAATCCAAACCTAAGCCACATGACCCAACTCCATGGACTTACCCAAATTCCTTCATTCAAAAACCCAAATTCAATTGATTTTCAAATGAATAAATCATACCTTCAATCATATTTTCAAATATAAATTTATAATCATCAAGCCAAACCAAAATCAACCCAAGTCAAACCTAACTTAACCCTTTTGACTTGAAATGTTCAAATGAACCAAAACCCATTTGAACCCAAGCCAATTACAATTGAATTTATATATCAATCCCAAATCAATATATAAACTCAAATAAATCAAACTCAACCCAAAATCATGCCAACTAAACCCAATTTGTCCACTTGACCCAAAGTGGCCAATTTGACCTATTTGAGCTAAGTTAATCCTACCCAAATTAGAATGAACCAACCCCATCAAAACCTCTCATGAAAATATAAACCAAATTAATTACCAATGGCTCAAGTTCATTCCAAATTGATTGTTGAGCTTGACCAAAATATGTTTGATCTGATTTTTCTTAGCCCAAATTGACCAAAAGTTTCAAGTTAGCCTAAATCAAAACCAAATCCAAATTAATTGAAAGCAAAGCCTACAATCATCTTCAATTGGTCAACTAAACCCAAACCAACACCCAACAAGCCAATTTGACTAATTTGGTCAAATTGGTCAACTTAACCCATTTAAATGAATTCAATGACCCAAAATCAAATCTAAACTAAACCAATTGAACCAAAACAACTCGAATGATCATATGAACTTGACCCTCCTTGGTTTGACTAATTTGACCAATTGGTCAACTTGACCAACCTTAATTTGACCTAAATGAGTCAAATTGAGCCAAACCTAACCAAATCAACTCCGATTGACTTGAAATTTTGGCTAACCCACTTTTTGCTCATTCCAAATCTACCTAAATCAAATCTAATGCCAATTGATCATTATACATTTGGGTCAAGGGAATCACATGAGACAAATCACCCATGTAAGTGGTCATTTCCATTCCTTGGTCACTTGGTGCTCTCCCAATGGTCCACCTAGGCACCTAGGACACTGACCTAACCCAGGGGTGGTTGGCCATGACCATGGAAGGTGAAATCACCTCACCCTCCCCATTGAGCATTTGAAACCCATAGGACACCCATGATTCCTTTTGGCCACTTCCACACCTTCAACCAAGCCAAGCCAACTCACCTCCTCCATGCCACTCCACTCCCAAGATGGTCGGACTGCACTAGAAGCCAAACCTAATCCCACCATCTGATCAAGATGATAGGGGGTATACACCCCCTTATTTTCACTCAAATACACATAAAAATCATTTCTCTGAGCAATAACTACCCAAGACAAGCTGCTAGAGCCATTCCCTAAGCTCCCAAGCTTATTCCTTGATCGAAAAATGCCACTCCCATCCACCCCGAAATAGGACACTCCCATTTCTGACTTGACTTCCCCATTTCTCCATCAAACTTAAATTAACTTTGCACACACCTTCCCTAGGCCTCGTCGAGCAAGAATGAATCATCTCCTTAGCTTCTCGAGCACCGGAAGTGGGACTTCGATCAAAGCCAAGCTCCAAATGGTTAGTTCATGGCCTTCCAAGTGAACATCAAGGAATTGATCCAATTGCTTATCAATAGGGCTTCATCTCCACTAGATGAAGCTTCCTCAATCATTCGAGCTGCTAGTCTTGAGCTCTAGTGAGGTATGCTTCCAAAATTGTTTCTTAGAAAAAATGGGTTGGAGCCTTTTGAAGAAAACTTGCATCTCGTGTGATCTTGACCATTGGATCCCCTCTAATCGATGTCATGAAGGTGTGAGATCCTTTTTTGAGTTGATAAAGCTAAGCTCGATCAAGTGAGCAATGGTGGGCCTCCATTCTCCTCACCTGTGACGTTAGATCACATCCATTGCATGATCGAATAGCGGTCAAGATTAGATCTGCTAGATCGATATGATTTAATCCTATTAAGCTGTGGGATTAATCATAGATGTTCAATCTTAGATCAGATGAACAAGACAGTGCATCCTCCACCACCACATAGGTGCTGAGTCGGATAAGTTTTAAGTAGCCAATCCCACGATGCCACATGGAAAATGCGCTACGTGGCGCCAATAAGATTAGGCTTTAATTAGGCTTAATTAATCATTTTTAATGGCTGAAACTTCTAAAATCATAAAAAAGCATAGAGAAATAAAAAATGCAAATAAATACTCATTTTATAGGTATTTTAGAGGAGAATAAATTAAAAATGATCTTAACAAATTTTGAATAGTAATTAAGGTTTAATTATAAAATTAACTAGCTTAATTACTCCTTAATTACTTTAGCAAATAATCCCCAATTTTATCGGTTAATTTAATGGGATGACCTCTACCTCCCATAATTTTCTTGGGATTTATTGCTCACTTAATTAGAAAAATTGACTAATTAAACCTTAACTACTCTTTTAAATTAATTAATGATTAATTAATCCCATGAATAATATATTGGTTAATTAAGTTTTTAATAATTATTCAATAGTAAGTGAACTAAGGGAATAGGGGACCCTTTTCCTAAGTTCATTTCACCCTTTTAAAATGAAATTAATTAAGATTTAACTAATTAATTAAATCACTTAATCAAATTGAAATCATAATCACATCGACCTTAATTAATAAATAATGGGGTAGATCTTTAGGTGTTTAATAACCTAAAGGAGTTTAATGAAATTATGGTTAGTCCACATGTGTGAAAACCATAAGAGTAATTAATTAAGTCCCTTAATTAACTATTAATCATGAGCCAATTGCATTAGTCCCTTTTATTTCTTAGGATCATTGCAAGTTTATTTTCCATGCATATCATGTTGGATCATAATTATTTAGTTAATTACTTTAAGGTGACATATAGGTAATTAATTCATCTAATTAAGGGTTCAACTTAATTAACACATAAAATAACTTAATTAGATTTCCTTAAATTAAATCAAATCACTAATATGGGAATGGGTTTAAAACAACAAGTGATGATTTCTCTTCTCCTCTTAAATCAAATCAAATCCAAAACTTAATTAATAAAGATGCTTTGGTTTGCTTTAAATAATCTTATTTGATTTGATTGTCCTTAAAACTAGTTTGGTTGAAAGAATCACATGCTTAGATTTGATTGTCCTCTTTCCAATCATGTTAAATTTTGTATGTCATTTGAATTCATGCATCCATCTTTTCAAAATCAAGTAAAAAAAATGGATTTTCTTTATGTAAGCTTGCATGTGTTGACTTAATTTAATATATACATGACTATTATCACTATTAAATCCAAATGTATTTTTCAAAAGCTTATAAATGAATAATAATATGTGTTATGATGCTAGTTATAAATACATAAGAAATGCATGCTTATAGCTTAAGTGTATGAATGGTGAGTTATCTTTCCTCTATTCAAGTGTTGATTTATATAAGATTGAATTAGTGGGTATATAGTCTACATCAGAGAACATGAGGCTTTAGCTAGCCCCAAGGAGGCCATTTGATTACCTCACTTTCATGGTTTAACAATGGCACATACCCATTTTATTTCATTCTTATGTATTTCAACATTAGACTTCGGATAGAGCTTTAATTCATATATAGATAAATGATTCAATTAAAAACTATACAATCTTTGCATGGTTTTCCTTCCCATTTATGTATACATCCATGTGTGTTGAAGAAAAGCAAGTATATAGTCTAGAACAGGAATACGAGCCTTTAGTTAGCCCCAAGGAGGTCATCTGATTACCTCACTTCCCAGTTTAGTAATTACGTACTATATCTTTGTACATGTATATGCATATGTGATTAGTGAATGAAAATCACATTTTACATTAAAATTGCATGCATTCATGATTGATTAAGTGGTTGAATTAATTATCCATATGATTTGTAGCTTACTTCCTATGTTCATGTATATTTACATATGTTTGAATGCAAATGGGTATATAGTAGACATTCCAAGAATATGAGGTTTTAGCTAACTCAAAGAGGTCATTTGATTACCTCACTTCCTGGTTTAACAACACATATATTTAATTTCATTCTTATTTCTTTTTTATATAAGAATTTGGATAAAGTTTTAAATTAATATGTTTAAATAATTCAATTAAATAAAATATAAATTAAAACACATACATTCATCATTTAAGTGTGCTAAAATATGTTGCATGTATATATACATTTAGGATTAAATCATATGAATGTTACATGGTGGAAAGGAATGATTTAATATATATCATGTGGTAGTAATTCAATTCAATTAATCTTAAGATGCCTTTCATTTTGAATAGGATTATTTAAAGTGAACATAAACTTAGGATTAATAAATCATTTAATAAGCCTTTCACTAAAGAGAACTAAATCAAATTAATATACTTTTGAAAGTGACTTATGGTAGATGAAAGAGCAATCCTCTTTTTCCTCTTTACCATAACTTAGTTCTAAGTGTAATCAAATGAAACAAAAGGAAACACAAATTAAAATTCTCAAATCAATTAAACTAATTCAAGTGAAATCAACCTTTCATGTTAAATTGAATCTTTCTACACTTAGAAAATACAAAACTAATGCCTAACAACACTTACCACACAATCCTTAATACACATAATAGAATTAAGTCACCACGTCTAGTTTTAAGTTAGGATGGTGTATGATGTGATGTATGTTTTTGTTTTATGATATTATTTTAGATTAAATGTTAGGGTGTATGCTTTGTAAACGGATGATAGGCCAATATTAGCCTAATCATGTTTTACATGGGATTATGCTTAATGGATGCTTAAAAATAAATGTGAATGCTCTTTTTTTGTTGCTTAAATCTTAAGCATAATCCAAGTTATGATAGGTGGGCTTAATTACCCATGTGTAGGTGCTAAGTCCAAATTACAAAAAAAATTTCTTGGGATTATATGTATATTTATCTAACCTCTATTTTACAAGTGTAGTTAAATTTACTTTTCCCACATAAATGTAATTTTGTAATAGGAATTAGGATTAGTGCTATGATTAGGGATTGATAGTGGCCAGAAGGCTTTATCCTAGGTGCCTGTAATGCCTTTGAAGCAAGCACCATCCAAATCAAAGAAGGAACCAAATCAATAAAGAGATATAAAAAGAAGACCCCATATTTAATACAATTACAATTATTCTTTCCTATTCTAGGTTGTATAAGGGTAGAGCTAGGCTACCCATCTTTTCTCTCTTTGGGTTGTATGGCAATATCCGACCCCACCGACCTTTTATTCTTGTATGATAGTTTATATAATTGTTAGATGTTATGTTTACATTGTGCATTAGGATGGCATGCTTTTCATCATTTCTAAATGATTGATTCTTTAATGGGTGGCTTGGATACGATTAGGCTCTTAGGATAAAATAAATTTTTCTAAATATTTTCTCATAACTAAATTTTAAACAACTCAACCTCATCATAAAGCCTAAGAGATAAATAAGATAATTAAAAGATTTAGCAACCCTTAAATGATTGTATGTTTCACATCATGCATTCATATTTTTTCTGCCTTGAACATGAAGGATCTCCATTTTTGCATGATAGGAATGCTTGACCTATGAGGGCATTGGTGGAGAACACCTTCTTCTAGTTGATTTGACAAATAACCTATTTCATTATGCATTTAGGCATAAGAAATCCTAAAGCCTTTGTCAAAATGATGTGTCTAAGCTAAAATAAAATTTGAAAAGATTTTGCATCTATATATTAAGTCATATGCTCATACCACTCATGCTCTAGTCTCTTAGAGAGTGTGATTAGGACTTTAGTCATTTTCTAATTAAATAACTACCTTAGCTATCTTGCAATTCATAAGATTGGATTAGATGGTTTTAAAATTGGAGGAGGAGTTAGCTAACTGTCACTCTAGGTAGTTATAAGTCTAGAAGTCTGTCAACTTCTGTGGCTTGGGCCTAGATGATTTGTCAGGAAAGGGCAACTATTTAGCTTCCTTTTGTAGGCTAGTTGTCTTGTTGATTAATTTCTTGAATGTTTTGATGGTAAAGTCCTTAAGCATGAAAGAGACCGGGTCTTGGATATTCTTGAGTAGAATCTCAATGGCATGTTGTTCGGACAGTTATGGTTCGCATTTCATGTTCAGGTTGTGCCACCTGAGAATGTAATCAACAAGGGACTTGTTGAGTTTCTGTTTCTCTACAATGAGGTCACCTACAGTCACCCTTTGCTGAGCTCCAGCAAACCTTGTGATGAAGAGGTCTTCCAACTTAGCAAAAGTCTTCAATGAACCGTTGGGCAGTTCGGTGTACAAATTAAATGCAACACCTGACAGACTGCCAATGAAAAGACAGAAGAAGAGTGTGATGCTGCCACCGGTGTTGCAACATCCGGCTCTGAAGTGTGCAATGTGTTATCGTGAGCTCCCACTGCCATCAAAGATCTTAAAGGTTGGAGGCACAAAACCCTAAATAAAATAAAAACATAATAAAACCTAAACCCAAAAAATAAACCTAAAAATAAATAAAAAAGAAAACCTAAACCCTAAACAAAAAAAAACCTAAACATAAAACAAAAAAAATAAATTAAACATAAACCTAAACTAAAATAAACAAAACTAAAAAAAATATAACCTAAACCCTAAACAAAATAAAATTAAATAAACTAAAAATAAACCTAAACATAAACTAAAAATAACCTAAAAACCTAAAATAAAAACCTAAAAAAAACTAAAATAAAACATAAATATATACCCAAAAATAAAACCTAAAAAAATAAAATATAAATAAAACTACAAAAAAAACCTAAAATAAACTAAAATAAAACCAAAATTAAAATAAATTAACCAAAATAAATAAACATAAATAAAAATAAAATAAAATAAATATATAAATGTAAATAAACCTAAACCTGGGGTTTACCTTTTTAAGAAAACCCTAAACCCTAACCCTAAATCCTCCACACCCACCTGACCCACCATAAACCAAAACCTACCTGACTTAAACCCTAAACCCTAACCCTAATCCTTAAACCCTGACACCAGGCCTTACCCAGGCCAAACCACCTGACTCCACACCCTGGTAACCTCCACTAGGACCCTAAACCCTACTGAGCTGGGCCCAGGCCCTGACCCTATAAACCCTGACCACTGAGCCTAAACTTGAGCCACACCTAAACCTAAACTAGATAAAACTAAAGATAAATAAATAAAACACCTAAATATAATAAATAAAATAAAATAAAACCTAAACTAAATCTAAACTTATCCTAAGATAAAATAAGATAAATAAGATAAACTAAAATATAATAAAACTAAACTAAAATAAAATAAACTAAGAATAAAATAAAAACTTACTAAATAATAAAATAAAACCTAATATAAAATAAATAATAAAATAAATAAAACCTAAATCAAAAATAAACCTAAAACTAAAACCTAAAAAATAAAATAATAAACCTAGCCAAAATAAAACTAATCTTATAATAAAATAAAATAAATAAAATAAAATAAACCTAAACCTAAATTAAAATAAACTAAACTAAAAAGTTAAACCTAAACCTAAATACTAAAACTAAATAAAATAAAATAAACTAAAATAAACCTAAGCCTAAACTAAAAATAAAACCTAAAATAAACCTAAAATAAAACCTAAAACCCTAAACCCTAAACCCTCCTAAACTAAAAACTAAACTAAACTAAATAAACCTAAAAATAAAATAAATATGAAAACCTAAACAAAACTAAAATTAATAAATAAAATAAAAATAAAACATAAAATAAAACCTAAACCTAAACCTAAAAAATAAAATAAAATAAACTAAAACTAAAATAAAATAAAATAAATAAAATCCTAAACTAAAATGTAAATAATAATAAAAACTAAACCTAAATAAATATAATAAACCTAAAATAAAATAAATAAATAACTAAATAAAAAACCTTTAAAAAATATACCTAAACTAAATAAAATAAACCTAAATCCTATAAAAAAAACCTAAACCTAAAATAAACTAAACTAAACAAATAAACTAAATAAATAAAACCTAAACATAAACCAAAATAAACTAAACCTAAACCTAAACCAAAATATAAATAAAATAAATAAAATAAACCTAAACCTAAACTAAAAAAAATAATACCTAAAAATAAACCTAAAATAAAACCTAAACTAAACTAAAAATAAATATAAAAAAATAACATAAAAATAAAACTAAGCTAAAATAAACCTAAACTAAACCTAAAATATAAATAATAAATAAACTAAATAAAATAAAATAAAATAATAAAATAAATAAAAATAAACTAAATAAACCTAAACCTGTTTGTAATTTTAAAATAATAAAAAAAAATAAAATAAATAAAATAACAAATAAAGAAAATCTAAAAAAAACCGAACCTAAAATAAACCTAAATCTGACCCTAAACCCAACCCGATCCCTAAAAATCCACAACCCTAAACTCCCAAACCACCACAAACTCTAAACCCACAAACCTAAATCCTAAACCCTAACACTAAAACCTAAACTAAACAAAATAAAACATAAAAATAAGATAAATAATAAACCTAAACCTAAATAAAATAAAATATAAAATAAAATAAAATGTAAACTAAACCTAAACTAAAAACATAAACCTAAACCTAAAAAAAAACTAAAATAAAATAAATAAAAAACTATACAAAAGTAAAATTAAAATAAACCTAAAATAAAAAAATAAATATAATAAAAAATGTAATAAAATAAAATCAAATCAAATAAAACTAAATAAAACATAAAACTAAAAAACAAACCTAAAATAAAAAAAACCTAAAACCCTAAAAAACCTAAAATAAAATAAATAATATAAAATAATCCTAAACCTAAATTAAAATAAACTAAACTAAAATAAATAAAACCTAAACCTAAATGTAAAATAAACTAAACCTAAACCCTAAAATAAATAAAATAAAATAAAAAAAACCTAGACTTAAACTAAAATAAAACCTAAAATCAACCTAAAATAAAACAAAAAAATAAAGTAAAAAAAAAATTAAATGAAAACTAAACCTAAACCTAAAATTAAAATAAAACTAACCTAAAAAAAAATAAAAGTAAAACTAAAATAAATAATAAACAAACTTAAAACCTAAATAAAATAAATAACATATAATAGATAAAAAAATAAACCTAAAATAAATAAAAGATAAACTAAATAAACTAAACCTGTTTACTTTATTTCTAAAATCAAAATAAAACTAAAATAACCTAAATCCACAAAACCCCAAAACCCTAAAACCTAAATCAAATCTAAAACCTACAAAAAAACCTCAAACCCTAACTGAAAACCTCCAACCAACCCTGATCCACAAACCCAGGCCACAACTGATCAAGGCACAAACCCTAGCCACTGGGCTAAACTAAACTCCTAGGCCAACCCTGACCTAGCCACACTACACCTATCCACAACCCACTAAATCCTACCACAAAAAACACTAAAAATAAATGACAAAAATACTAAATAAAATTAATATAATAAAACCTAAACTCAAACCTACATTAAAATAAAATAAACTAAAATAAATTAAAGAAAAGCCAAAACTAAACTAAAAATACAATAAACATTAAAAACATTAATAAAATAAAACTAAATACAAAATAAAATAAAACTAAAATAAAATAAATAATAAGAATAAAACCAACCCTAAAAATAAAACTAAAAGTAAAACCTAAAAATAAATAATAAATAAAACCCAAACCCTAAACTTAAAAAAGAAAACTAAACCTAAAATAAAAATAAAATAAATAAAACAAAATAAACCAAAACCTAAACTAAAATAACTAAAACCTAAACCCTAAACCCTAAACTCTAAACCTAAACCTAAAGTAACTACATAAATTAAAAAGTAAATCTAAACTTAAAAACCTAATAAACCTAAACCTAAATCTAAATGTTAAGAATGGATAGAACCTTGTTGGCAGGAACATCACTGTCAACTAGGCTCAGTCTAGATCTGGTGAGGGAGGCAAAGGCAGAGGCAGTGTTTATCGCAGAGGTGGTGGGGGATCTAGAGGTGCTAGTGGATATGGTGGTGGTGGTCGGAGCAGTGGTTGTTATGGAGGAGGAGGAGCGATAGCGGCTATAGCCGTAGTGGTGGCGGAGGGAGAGATCTGGGATATGATGGTGGATCCTGCTACTCGAGAGGCCAGGGTGGCTTTGATGAAAACTGGAGAAATCAAAGAACGGTCGATCTGATCTTTTGCTTATGGAATTGTGTCTTTGTGGTAAAGATGGTTCTAGTTATCTAGATTTTTTGAATTGCTCTATGCATGCTCATTTTTTATCTATATTATCGCTTATGTCTTAGAAAATTGGGTGTTTTACTTGGTTGATGAAATCGAAAAGAATAAATATTGAATAAGAATTTATTCTTTATTCAAAAAAACCAAAAACCCTAAACCCTAAACAAAAACTTGAACCCTAGAACTACAACCTAAACCCTAAACCTTAAACCTTCAAAACCCTAAACCCTAAAACCCAAAACCCTTAACCCTAAACCCTAAAGCCTAAACCCTCAATTAACCTTAAACCATAAGCTACAAACCTAAACCTAAACTAAATACAACCTAAAAATAAAATAAATAAAAAACACTAAAATAAAATAATAAAATAAAATAAAATGAAAACTTAAACTAAACACTAAACCTAAACTAAAATAAAATAAAATAAAAATAAAAAAAGTAAATTAAAATAAAATAAAGAAAAATCTAAAATAAAATGAAAAAAAAAACATAAATAAAATAAAAATTAAACCTAAAATAATAATAAAATAAACCTAAAATAAAAAATACTAAAACCAAATAAAAATCCAAACATAAAAATAAGATCTAAAAATAAAACCTAAACCCTAAACTAAAAAAAATCTAAACCTAAATAAAATAAAATTAACTAAACCTAAAACTATAATAAATTAAACAAAATAAATAAAAAACTTAAACCTAAACTAAACTTAAACAGATAAAATAAAATAAACTAAATTAAATAAACCTAAACTAAAATAAACCTAAAAAATAAACCTAAAAAAATCCTAAAACCTAAACCTAAAAAAAAAATAATATAACCTAAACCTAAACCTAAAATAAGAAATAACACCTATAAAAAAAAAAATAAAACTAAAACTATCTAAATAAATAAACCTAAACCTAAATAATAAAATAAAACCTAAAATAAATAAACCTAAAATAAATAAACTTAAATAAAAAATAATCAAATAAAAAACTAAAATAAATAATAAAAAATAAACTTAAACTTTTGGTTTGATTTTTTTTAAATAAAAATAAAAAAATTAAAAACTCTCTACCCTAAACCCTACCCTACCGGACTCTATCTGACCCTACCACTAAACCTTAAACCTTAAACCCTAAACCAAAACAGGCTAAAGCTGAGCCTAAAGCCACAAACCCCTCCCTAAACCTAAACCCTAAACCACTAAACCCTAAAAACCTTAAAACCCCAAATCTTTAATCTAAACCATAAACTCAAATCCTACCCTAAACCTAAACCCTAAACCTAAAAAACCTAAGGCTAAAACTAAACCAAAACTAAATAAAACCTAAAATAAAATAAATAAAAAATAAATAAATAAAATAAAATAAATAAAACTAAACTTAAACAAACCTAAACCAAACCAAAATCTAAACTAAATGTAAAAAATAATAAAATAAAAATAAAACTAAATAATAAAATAAATAAACTAAACTAAACTCAAAAAGATAAACCTAAAAATATAAAACCTAAATAAAATAAGTAGTAAATGTCAAATAGAAATAAAATAAACCTAAAATAAAGTAATAAAAAACTAAATGAAAACCAAAAACAAAAATAAACCTAAAATTAAATTAAAATTAAAACTCAAACCCTAAACTAAAAGAAGCCTAAACGTAAACTAAACAAAATAAAATAAACCGAAAGCTAAACTCAAAAAACTAAAATAAAATAAATAAAACCTAAAATAAACTAAACCTAAACCTTAAACTAAATAAAATAAAATAAACTAAAAAAGATACCTAAAGCTAAACAAAAACATGAAACCTAAAAGTTAACCTAAAATAAAAACTAAAAACCTAAACCTAAAATAAAATGAAAACCTAAACTTAAACCTAAAATAAAAATAAAACTTAAACCTAAAATAAAATAAAATAAAACTAAACTAAAATAAGCATAAACCAAACCTAAACCTAAAATAACCTAAAATAAAAGCTAAACTAAAATAAATAAACCTAGTAAATAAAATAAACTAAGTAAAATAAATAAAGTAAAATTAAGAATAAAATAATCTAAAATAAAATAAAATAAACTAAACCTAAACTATGGTTTACTATTTTTTTAAATAAATACCCTAAACCCTGGCTATATCTTAAACCCTAAACCCTAAATCTGGACCTAAACCCTAAACCTAAACCCAAACCTACAACCTTAAACCTAAACCACCTAAACCCTAAAAAACCCTAAACACATAACCCTAAACCCATAAAACCCTATACCCTAATGCCTAAAGACTAAACCCCAATCCCTAAAACCTAAACCCACTAAACCCCCTAAAGGCATAAACCCAAAACTAAACCCTAAACCCAAACCCAAAGAAACTAAATAAATTAAAAAAATAAACCTAAATCATAAACCCTAAACTAACCCTAAACCCAGAATGGGCATAACCTTGAAGGCAGAACATCATCATCATCTAGGCTCAATCTAGATCGAGGTGAAGCGGTGGCGGCAGTTATCACGTGGTGATGGGGATCTTGAGAGGTGGATATTGAGGTGGTGAAGCGATGGTGGTTTGGAGAGGAGTGACTTAGGTTACAACCGTGGTGGTGGTGGGAGAGATCGGGATATGATGGTGGATCCTTACTGAGGTGCGGTGGTTTTTGATCAAGAAAATGAAGAATGGCTAATCGATCATTGCTTATAGAACCTTTATAGTAGAGATGGTTCAGTTATCTAGGGTTTTTGATTTAAGCATGATCATTTTTTATCTATACTGTCCCATAAGTCTTAGAAAACTTGGAATGTTACTTGGTTGATGAAATTGAAAAGAAGAATTGCTGAATTTGAATTTGTTCTCTATTAAAAAAACCAAAATCCTTAAACCCTAAATAAAAACCTAAACCCTAGACCTAAAATCTTAACCCTAAACCATAAACCTTAAAAACCCTAAACCCTAAACCCTAAAATCTAAAGCCTAAACCCTTAACCCTAAACCCTAAACCCTAAACCTAAACCTTAAACCCTAAACCCCAAACCGTAAACCCTCAACTAACCGTAAACCCTAAACCCTAAATCCAAAACCTAAGAAGCTAAAAACCTAAACCTTAACTAATTAAAACCTTAAAATAAATTAAAAGAAATAAACTAAAATAAATTAAATAAAATATAATAAAATCTAAAACTAAAACCTAATCCTAAACCAAAAAATAAAATAAAATATTAAATATGAACCTAAATTAAAGTAAAAAAAATAAAACATAAATAAACTAAAAAATTAAACCTAAAATAAAAATAAAATAAACCTAAAATAAAATAAACTAAAAACTAAATAAAAACCTAAAGCTAAAAAATAAACTTATGAATAAACATAAAAATAAATTAAAAATAAAACCTAAACCCTAAATTAAAAAAAAAAATAAAAAAAATAAAATAAAAAACTAAACCTAAACTATATAAAACTAAACTAAAATAAATAAAACCTAAACCTAAACCTAAAATAAACTAAACCTAAACCTAAACCCTAAATAAAATAAAATAAACTAAAAGTAAACCTAAACCTAAACTAAAAACTAAAACCTAAAAATTAACCTAAAATAAAAATCTAAAACCTAAACCTAAAAAAATAAAATAAAAACCAAAAATTAATCCAAAAATGAGAAATAAAACTTAAAACTAAAAAATAAAATAAAAATAAAACTAAACTAAAAATAAAATAAACCAAAACCTAAAAAAATAAACTAAAATAAAATACTTAAACTACAATAAATAAACCTAAAATAAATAAACAACATTAAATATAAATATAAATAAAGTTAAATAAAATATAAAATAAAATAAACTAAGATAAAAAAATAAAATAAATAAACTAAATAAATGTAAGCCTACGAGTTTACTTAATTTAAAAAAATAAAATCAAAAAATAAAAAAATCAAAAAATTAAAAAAACCCTAACCCTAAACCCTAAACTCTAAAACTAATCCTAAACCATGAACCATAAACCTATAACCCTAAAACAAAATAAAATAATAAAAATAAAAACTAAACTGACATAAAATAAGTACAAATCAAAATTAAGCTAAAAAGATAGAATAAACCTAAAAATAAAAAACTTAAATAAAATAAAAAGTAAACATAGAATAAAAATAAAATTAACAAAAAATAAAATAAAATAAAACTAAATAAAAACATAAACTTAAAAAATAAACTTAAAAATATAACTTAAAAATAAATAAAAAATAAAACCTTAACCTTTAACTAAAAAAACCTAAACCCAAAATAAACAAAACAAAATAAACCTAAACCTAAATTAAAATAAACAAAATAAAACTAACTAAAATAAATAAAACCTCAACCTAAATATAAACTAAATAAAATAAAATAAACTAAATAAATAAACTAAACTAAAAATAAACCTAAACCTAAACCAAAAAATAAAATAAAACCTAAACATAAACCTAAAATAAAAAAAAAATAAAACCTAAACCTAAAAAAATAAAATAAAATAAAACAAAAGTAAAATAAGCATAAACCTAAACTTAAGCCAAAAAAATAAAATAAAACCAAACTAAAATAAATAAACTAAAATAAATAAAATATTAAATAAAATAAAAAAATAAACCTAAGTATAAATAAATAAAATAAGCTAAAATAAATAAAAAATAAACTAAATAAACCTAAACCTCTGGGATTACTTAATTTTAAAAAAAAAACCCCTAAACCCTAAACCCTAAACCGTAAATTCTTAACCTAAAAAAAAAATACAAATGGTAAACCCACAAAAACCTAAACCACAACCTAAACCCTAAACTAACCCTAAAACCTAAAACCTACAACCCTAAACCTTAAACCGTAAACCGTAAACTAACCCTAAAACCTAAACTCTAAACTAACACAAAACCCTAAGAATGGGTAGAACCTTGATGGTTTGAACATCACCGTCAATTAGGCTCAATCCAAGTCTGGCGATCGAGGCGAAGGTCGAGGCGATGGTTATCATAGTGGTGGTGGGGGATCTAGAAGTGCTGATGGATATTGAGGTAGTGGTCGAAGCAGTGATGGTTTTGGAGGCAGGAGGAGCAATAGAGGTTACATCCGTGGTGGTGCCAATGATATGATGGCAGATCCCGCTACTCGAGAGGGGGGATGGGACTGAAAAAGCGAAGAATGGCCGATCCAATCTGTTGCATATGGAACTATGTCTTTCTCTCAGGTTTTTGATTAGCTCTATGGGTGCTCATTTTTTATCTATGTCATCACTTTTGTCTTAGAAAACATGGGGTGCTACTTGGTTGATGAAATCAAAAAGAAGAAATGTTGAATCTAAATTTGTTCTTTGTTAAAAAAACCTTAAATAAACCCTAAACTAAAACTTAAACGCTAATCCTAAAACCAAAACCCTAAACCCTAAACTATAAACCTAAAAAAACCTAAACCTTAAACATTAAACCTAAACCCTAAACTTTAAACCTTAAACACTAAACCTTAAGCCCTAAACACTAAACCCTAAATCCTAAACCCTAAACCCTAAACTCTAAACCCTAGAACCATAAACCCTAAACCCTAAAACCTACTAAACTCTAAACCTAAACTTTAAATGCACTAAACCCTAAACCTTAAACTAACCTAAACCCTAAACCATGAATAAAGATGTTATTAAGAGTAGATTGAAAGAATGACCTAATCCTAACATAGTTATGGTAGCTAAAGAAAATGTCTTCAAGAGAGTTTTCCTTGATTATTAGAGATTTGAATACACTAAACCCTAACCCTAAATCATATTATAATACCATATATTATAGTATAATGTAGAATTATATATTTGAGCATGTAGTAATGTGTTTTTGGATGTTATAAGATGTTTTGAAATGTTTTAATATATTATGGTATTTTTCCCTATAGTATATATTAATATAAATCATAAAATATTGATTTAATAAATCAGATGATGAAACTTGTTAAATTTAAAGTGGGAAATAGGTTGTAGAACCAAAGGTGAGCTACGCCGCTTGTAGTCTAAAAAGTAAGATTTTATGTTCAAAATAAATATTATATCTTTTTATGCATTTTAATATCTTTTAGTAATTTACAATCATGCAGTCGAGCCTACGATAGAATTATTTATAAAAATATTGATTTAGACTTTAAAATTGTTGAATTTGGCTAAATTCATAATAGCTAGTGCTTGGCATCATAATATATTATTTCAATTTAGAATATGTAAGTAATATGACTAAAATATATAGTTTTTTTATTGTTTAGACTAATATTATGATTTTTTATCTTAAGTAATCCCTTATGATGTGATATGTAGTATAATAATATAATATAATATGTTATAGTGTATTATAATATATATGCCATAATATGTAGCATCATGCATTATAGCATACTATTGTGTATTACTACTTATTGTTTAGCATTTTTTTAGTTTGTTATAGTATGATGTAGTAGAGTTTGTGCTAGTATAATTCATAAAAATAGTGATTTATAGGTTGAGATGATGGGATTTGGCAAAATTTAAGGTAAGCTTTAGGGAACATCATTGGGGTTGTGCTATGGTGTGGCATTTAATCAAAAGAATGGAATTTTGCATCCAAAATAAATGTTCATTTTCAACCAAATTTTATAGTTTTTGCTTAAAGTGATTCATTTTAAGGTGTAATGTCGATAAATTGAGGTTGAGATAGAAGAATTGGGCCAAATTCATGGCACCAAGAAGAAACACCAAAATTATGCTATTTTGCACCATTTCTAATAGAAAATTAACAATTTTACATCCCAAATGAACATTATTCTTATTTTGAGAAAATTTTGTTATTTGTTCCTTTTAAGTGATTCTAATGAGGTGTAATGTTATATAATATATTATATTATAGAAAATTATAATATAACATTATATATTATAATATAATATAGTGTTAATTCACACTTTAATATGTTTAGCATGATATTGTATTATTTGATTGAGCTTGCACCATCACAAATCATAAAATGTTGATTACAATGTTAAGATGATGTAATTTGAATGAATGCATTATTAGGCTTTTGGTTAAAGTATTAAAGGTGTGCATAAGAGAAGAAATAAGATTTGATGAGAATTCCATGTCAAGGACATGGAGGCAGATCTGATAGGGGATCACACATGCATTGGAAATGACATGTGAGGGGTCTATGTCGAGGGAATAAAAGAAGAAATAAGGTTTGAGTTTGATTTGATTTGTGGAAAGAAGTTCTGTTTGGGATAAGAATCTAAAATCCACCTGGGATTAAGATTGAATCGACTTTAATTTATTTTATTATAATTGATGTGGAGGCATATCTACTAGAGATATGTGCTCGAGTCCCTAGGGATTGGGTATATGAACCTTCCACTAGGGAAGTAGGTTTGGGCTATCCATTAGGGATTGGGATTTGAGTTTGATTTCATCAATTTGTTTGGAGATGTATCCAGTGGGGATAAGAGTTTGGTTGGATTTCTTTGATTTAGACTCTACCAGGGGAGTTGGTTTAAATTGGCTCCATTGGGGAAGTTGGTTTTGAATTTGATTTGTTTGCTTGACTTGTTAATATTTTATTTAGGGTTCCACTAGGGAGAAGAGTGTGATTTAACACCACTAGGGAAAATTAGAATGGGTTTAATTTAATCTGAGTTAATGTATGGATCGTGTAGGTGTGCGATGGACCCACTGAGAAGCGGCTATACCAGCCTTGACCTACCACATGTTTACAATTCCAAAGGGATAGTCTACCGATTGTAGGGTAAAGCTAGCCAACCTAAGGGGTTTCCTTTCGATGTGCAACGGCTATGCTAGGAAGAAGGCGTAGCACACCTACATCTTCCAAATTGAGGAACAACCAATGGGGTGACCTATTAGATGCACAACAAATCAAACCTAACCTTCTGAGACTACTGAGTGAATGCCGCTAGGGACTTATGTGAACTCAAAAGTAGTAAAGATTAATTTTATCTTAATTTCATGTGATTTGATATGGTTTGTTTAGCTTAGTTTGATTTTGAATTAAGGGCATATCCATTGGGGATGTGAGCTCAGTCAAATTTGATAGATTTAATTTATGGTCAATGTTGGTGTGCACTGGGCCCACTGAGAAGGGGCTATATCAAACTTGTCCTATCTCCAATTTATAAATCCAAAGGGATAGCTTACTGGCCATGGGGTAGAGCTAGCTAACCTTAGGAGTTTCCTTTCAATGTATAATGGCTATGCTAGGAAGAAGGCGTAGTAGAGTTACCTCTTCTAAATTAGGGAACAACTGCTGGGGTGACCTGTTAGTAGCACAACAAATCAAACGACTTAGGCGAGTGAATTTCACTAGGGACTTATATCAACTCAAGTAGTCGTGATTCTATAGGGAGTTTTGCTGACACTGCCCTAAAGATAAGATACTTTCTTGGAAAATGGTACCACTAGGGGTGTCCTCCTAATCCACAAGAGAATATATATTTTGTTTATATAATTTTGTGAACCTTGTTGGTGTGCGAGGGACCACTGAAAAGGGCCTATGTTGGCTTTGACCTATCTCAGATTTACTGGACCTAGAGAGAATCAACACATCCACAGGATGGAATCTCCAATCACAGGCGTGGTTACTAGGAAAGGGGAACTATCCAAACTGATAGTAACCCAGGTAGTGTCTAAATGGGGTCGCAAAGCACGGGATCCAAATATAATACCCACAAGGGATGTGCTACTAGGGGCATTATCTTGAGCCCTGAAAAAGAAAGCCTATAGTTGTAAGGTGGCCAACTCAAGGAGAAAGCGTAACAGACTTAAATTTGTTATGAGTGATGTATCTTGAGGTGTGAGAACCAACCAACCTAAGGCGTATCTGTCAGCATGAGTGGTGTATCCATTAGCATAGTGAGAACCAAGAAACCTAAGGTGCTCGTTGGTGTGCAACGATCAACCTCAAAATAAAGCGGGTAGGTGTACAACTTTTCAAGTGAAACTGATCATCGGGATAGTCTATCATTAGCAAGACAGATACTATCTGACCTTGAGTGATTACTTAGTGGGAAGCCCCAAGGGAGGTCTGCACCCAGACTTGAAGTAGTCAATAGGAAAGGAGCTACTAGGGGACTTATCCTAAACCTCAAATATACTCGATCCAGTTATTGCATAAAGGCTAATCCAAGAAGAAAGCGTAGCAGACTCACATCCTCTTAAATGAAGCCAAAATGAGGTAGCTTACTGGCCATGCAGTAAGGCCTACCAAACTAACAAGGTGCTCATCGATGTGCAATGGCCAAGTAAGGAAGGAAAGCATAGCAGACTTACATCCTCCAAAGCAAGCAGCAAGGGTGACACACATTGGCGAGGTAGCATGTCGACCTAGGCGACTATTGAGTGAGTCTGGCGTTATATTAACTCAGAGTAGCCCAAGACAAAAGATTTGTGTTTAATTTCTATGTTTTTGTGTAGTTTGTATTCGTGTTGAGTCGATGAAGGATAAGATGCCGCTCAGGTTCTTTACATCTACCCTAAACACATCGTGGCAGATTCACCAATAAGAATACTTTCAACATGGAAGAGATTGAATTGAAATGGAATTTTCATTGATGATAGTTATTTTTAAACATGATTTATAATATTTTAAGTAGAGCCCATTGATTAGAAGCATTGGACACTCTCCCTTATGATTAATAAGCTAATAAGGTCCTCCTTGGTAGGCTTTCTCTATGGAAAAAGGGCCTTCCCATGTGGGTTCAAACTTGCCTCCCATCTTACTTCTCGTAATAACTGATCTCCTTAGAACTAAAATAAGCTCTCCTACTTGAAAAGGTCTAATACATACCAACTTGTTGTGAGCTTGATGTATTTTAGCTTTATACAACTCGAGGTTTTGGCATGCCTGTAGGCTTCTCTCCTCCAAACCATCGAGTGCTTCTAACCACAACTTGACATTCTACTTTGTTGTGATCTTGCTACCCACAGCTATCCTTAGTGATGGGAGTTGGACTTTTAATGGTTGAATAGCTTTGAAACCATACAGTAAGGAGAAAGGAGTAGAATGAGTTGGAGTTCTATATGTAGTGTGGTTGGCCCACAAGGCTTCAACTAACTATTCATGCCACTATCACTTGTTGTTGTCAAGTGTCTTCTTTAGTATTTGGATGGTTGTTTTGTTGAAGAATTCTACTAAGCTGTTTGCCCTCTGGTAGTTGGTGGTAGAATATCTCCAATCTATGCTGTCTCTTGGCCAAGTTGTTGATCTCGGTGCTCTTGAATACAGTACCATTATCAGATATAATTCATCGAGGCACTCCTAACCTATATACGATATGGTTTCTAAAAAACTAGAGCATATGCTGAGTTGTAACCTCTCTAAGCGAAATCGCCTTTGCCTAGTTGGAAAAGTAGTTTGTAGTAGCTAAGATGAATTGATGACCCTTGGAAGAAGGAAGATCAATCAAACCCACTATATCGGTACCCCAACACTTGAACAGACATGAGGGCAATGTAGGATGTAGAATATTGGGTGGTTGGTGTAGGACCACACCGTTTATTGGACATTGGTGGCCTCGCCTAGCCATATCCATGTAGTATTTGATCATCAAAGATTACTAGTGTATTATAAAAAGTAAAACAAAGTAAAAATAAAAAGTAAACCAAAGTAAAATTAAGAATAAAATAAACTAAAATAAATAAAAAATAAACTAAATAAACCTAAACCTATTAGTTTACTTAATTTTTTTTAAAATAAAAACCCTAAACCCTAAACGCTATATCTTAAACCCTAAACCCTAAATCCTAGACCATAAAACTAACCCTAAACCCTAAACCCAAAACCTACAACCTTAAACCTAAAAAATCTTAAACCCTAAACCTTAATTCCTAAACCATAAAAAACCCTAAACCCGTAACCCTAAACCCGTAAAACCCTAAACCCTAATGCCTAAAGATTAAACCCCAATCCTTAAACCCTAAACCCAAACCCTAAACCCTAAACCCTAAAGGCATAAACCCTAAGACCCTAAACCCTAAACCCTAAACCCAAACCTAAAGAAACTAAATAAATTAAAAAATAAACCTAAATCATAAACCCTAAACTAACCTTAAACCAAGAATGGGCATAAAGAGGCAGAATCATCAACTAGGCTCAATCTAGATCGGCTAGAGGTGAAGGCGGTGATTATCCTTGTGGTGATGGGAGATCTTGAGAGGTGGTGGATATTGAGGTGGTGGTCTGAGCAGTGGTGGTTTCGGAGGCAAGAGGAGTGACCTAGGTTACAGTCATGGTGGTGGCCGAGCGAGAGATCAGGGATTTGATGGCGGATCCAGCTACTCGAGAGGCGGGGGTGGTTTCGATGGGAACTAAAGAAAATGAAAAATGGCCAATCTGATCTGTTGCTTATAGAACTATGCCTTTATAGTAGAGATGGTTCAAGTTATCTAGGGTTTTTGATTTAAGCATGCTCATTTTTTATCTATATTGTCCCATGTGTCTTAGAAAACCTGGAATGCTACTTGGTTGATGAAATTGAAAAGAAGAACAGCTGAATTTGAATTTGTTCTCTATTAAAAAAAACTAATAACCTTAAACCTAAATAAAAACCTGAACCCTAGACCTAAAACCTTAACCCTAAACCATAAACTTTAAAAACCCTAAACCCTAAACCCTAAAATCTAAAGCCTAAACCCTTAACCTAAACCCTAAACCCTAAACCTAAACCTAAACCTTAAACCCTAAACCCCAACCCTAAACCCTCAACTAAGCAGTAAACCCTAAACTAAATCTCCGTAGCTAAAACCTAAAAACCTAAACTAATTAAAACCTTAAAATAAAAGAAATTAAAAAGCCTAAACCAAAATAAAATTGATAAATAAAATATAATAAAAACCTAAACTAAAACCTAAACCTAAACCTAAACCAAAAGATAAAATAAAATATTAAATTTAAACCTAAACTAAAGTAAAAAATAAAAAACTTAAATAAACTAAAAATTAAACCTAAAATAAAAATAAAATAAACCTAACAAAAATAAACTAAGAACTAAATAAAAACCTAAAGCTAAAAAATAACTTAAGAATAAAACAAAAAAATAAATTAAAAATAAAACTTAAACCCTAAACGAAAAAAACATAAACCTAAAATAAAAAGTAAAATAAAGCTAAACCTAAACTATATAAACTAAACTAAAATAAATAAAACCTAAACCTAAATCTAAAATAAATTAAACCTAAACCTAAACTAAATAAAATAAAAATAAAAAAACCTAAACCTAAACTAAAAACTAAAACCTAAAAATAAACTAAAATAAAACCTAAAACCTAAACCTAAAAAAATAAAATAAAAACCAAAAATTAAACCAAAAATGAGAAATAAAACTTAAACCTAAAAAATAAAATAAAAATAAAACTAAACTAAAAAATAGACCTAAACCTAAACCTAAGAAAATAAACTAAAATAAAATACTTAAACTACAATAAATAAACCTAAAATAAATAAACAACATTAAATATAAATATAAATAAAGTTAAATAAAATATAAAATAAAATAAACTAAAATAAATAAAAAATAAACTAAAATAAACTAAATAAATGTAAACTCGGTTTACTTAATTTAAAAAAATAAAATCAAAATAAAAAAAATCAAAAAAATTAAAAAAAAAAAACCCTAAACCTAAACTCTAAAACTAAGCCTAAACCATGAACCATAAACCTATAACCCTAAACCCAACCCAAACCTAAACCCTGACCCTAAACCTAAACCCAGACCCCTAAACCTAAAACCTACCACAAAAAACCCTAAACCCTAGGCCACAAACCTACCACTAGGCCCTGGGCCTCAAACCTAAACCTAAACCCTAAACCTAAACTAAAACTGCTTAAAAAATAAAACCTAAAAAAAAAAAAAAATCTAAACCTACATAAAATAAAATTAAAATAAATAAAATCTAAAAACCTAAACATAAACAAAATAAAATAATAAATAAAACTAAACTAAAATAAAAATAACTAATTAAAGTTAAAAATGAATTAAACCTAAAATAAAACTTAAAGATAAAATGAATAAAATAAAATAAACCAAAATAAAATAAAATAAAACTAAATAAAACATAAACTTAAAAATAAACATAAAAATTTAACTTAAAAATAAATAAAAAATAAAACTTGAACCTTTAACTAAAAAAACCTAAACCTAAAATAAACAAAACAAAATAAACCTAAACCTAAATTAAAATAAACAAAATAAAATTAACTTAAACCTAAACTAAAATAAACTAACTAAAATAAATAAAACCTCAACCTAAACCATAAACTAAATAAAATAAAATAAACTAAAATAAATAAACTAAATAAAACTTTAAACCTAAAACCAAAAATAAAATAAAACCTAAACATAAACCTAAATATAAAAAAATAAAACCTAAACCTAAAAATAAAATAAATAAATAAAGTAAAAATAAGCCCACTTAAGCCTAAAAATAAACTAAAATAAAACCTAAACTAAAATAAATAAACCTAAAATAAAATAAACTAAATTAAATAAAAAAATAAACCTAAGTATAAATAAATAAAATAAGCTAAAATAAATAAAAAATAAACTAAATAAACCCTAAACCCTAAACCCTAAAACCTCTGACCATAAACTAAACCTAAACCCTAAACCCTAAAACCACCCAACTAAACCTCCAACCTAAACCCTACAACCTAAACCTTAAACCAAACCCCAAAAACTAAACTCTAAACTAACACTAAACCCTAAGAATGGGTAGAACCTTGATGGTTTGAATATCACGATCAACTAGGCTCAATCCAAGTCTGGCGATCGAGGCGAAGGTCGAGGCGATGGTTATCACAGTGGTGGTGGGGGATCTGGAAGTGCTGTTGGATATTGAGGTAGTGGTCGAAGCAGTGGTGGTTTTGGAGGCAGGAGGAGCGATAGAGGTTACATCCGTGGTGGTGCCAATGATATGATGGCAGATCCCGCTACTCGAGGGGCAAGGGTGCTTCTGATGGGACCTGAAGAAATTGAAGAATGGCCGATCCAATCTATTGCATATGGAACTATATCTTTCTCTTAGGTTTTTTATTTGCTCTATGGGTGCTCATTTTTTATCTATGTCCTCACTTTTTTCTTAGAAAACATGGGGTGCTACTTGGTTGATGAAATCAAAAAGAAGAAATGTTGAATCCAAATTTGTTCTTTATTAAAAAAAACCTTAAACCATAAACCCTAAACTAAAACTTAAACGCTAATCCTAAAACCAAAACACTAAACCCTAAACCTTAAACCAAAAAAAACCTAAACCTTAAACATTAAACCTAAACCCTAAACCCTAAACCTTAAACACTAAACCTTAAGCCCTAAACACTAAATCCTAGACCCTAAACCCTAAACCCTAAACTCTAAACCCTAGAACCATAAACCCTAAACCCTAAAACCTACAACCCTAAACTCTAAACCCTAAACCTTAAATGCGAAACCCTAAACCCTAAACCTTAAACTAACCTAAACCCTGAATAAAGATGTTATTAGAGTAGATTGAAAGAATGACCTAATCTAACATAGTTATGGTAGCTAAAGAAAATGTCTTCAAGGGAGTTTTCCTTCATTATTAAAGATTTGAATACCCTAAACCCTAACCCTAAATCATATTATAATACCATATATTGTCGTATAATGTAGAATCATATATTTGAGCCTATAGTAATGTGTTTTGGATGTTATAAGATGTTTTAAAATGTTTTAGTATATTATGGTATTTTGCCCTATAGTCTATATTAATATAAATCATAAAATATTGATTTAATAAATAAGATGATGAAATTTGTTAAATTTGAAATGGGAATTAGTTTGTAGAACCAAAGGTGAGCTACGCCACTTGTAGTCTAAAAAGTAAGATTTTATGTTCAAAATAAATTTTATATCTTTTTACGCATTTTAATATCTTTTAGTATTTTACAATCATGCAGTCGAGCCTACGTTAGCATTATTTATAAAAATATTGATTTAGACTAAATTGTTGAATTTGGCTAAATTCATAATAGATAGAGCTTGGCATCATAATATATTATTTCAATTTAGAATATGTAAGTAATATGAATAAAATATATATTTTTTTTATTGTTTAGACTAATATTATGATTTTTTATCTTAAGCAATCCCTTATGATGTGATATGTAGTATAATATAATATAATATGTTATAGTGTATTATAATATATGATGCCATAATATAGTGTAACATCATGCATTATAGCATACCATTGTGTATTACTACTTATTATTTAGCATTTTTTAGTTTATTGTAGTATGATGTAGTAGAGTTTGTGCAAGTATAATTCATAAAAATAGTGATTTATAGGTTGAGATGATGGGATTTGGTAAAATTTAAGGAAAGCTTTAGGGAACATCATTGGGGTTGTGCTATGGTGTGGCATTTAATCAAAAGAATGGAATTTTGCATCCAAAATAAATGTTCATTTTTCAACCAAATTTTATAGTTTTTGCTTAAAGTGATTCATTTTAAGGTGTAATGTCAGATAAATTGAAGGTTGAGATAGAAGAATTTGGCCAAATTCATGGCACACACCAAGAAGAAACACCAAAATTATGCTATTTTGCACCATTTCTAATAGAAAATTAACAATTTTACATCCAAAATGAACATTATTCTTATTTTGAGAAAATTTTGTTATTTGTTCCTTTTAAGTGATTCTAATGAGGTGTAATGTTATATAATATATTATATTATAGAAAATTATAATATAACATTACATATTATAATATAATATAGTGTTAATTCACACTTTAATATGTTTAGCATGATATTGTATTGTTAGATTGAGCTTGCACCATCACAAATCATAAAATGTTGATTACAATGTTAAGATGATGTAATTTGAATGAATACATTATTAAGCTTTTGGTTGAAGTAATAAAGGTGTGCATAAGAGAAGAAATAAGATTTGATGAGAATTCTATGTCAAGGACATGGAGGGAGATCTACTAGGGGATCACACATGCATTGGAAATGACATGTGAGGGGTCTATGTCGAGGGAATAGAAGAAGAAAATCTATTGGGGATAAGGTTTGAGTTTGATTTGATTTGTGGAAAGAAGTTTTGTTTGGGATAAGAATCTATAATCCACCTGGGATTAAGATTGAATCTTCTTTAATTTATTTTATTATAATTGATGTGGAGGCATATCTACTAGAGATATGTTCTCGAGTCCCTAGGGATTGGGTATATGAACCTTCCACTAGGGAAATAGGTTTGGGCTATCCATTAGGGATTCAAATTTGAGTTTGATTTCATCAATTTGTTTGGAGATGTATCCAGTGGGGATAAGAGTTTGGTTGGATTTCTTTGATTTAGACTGTACCAGGGGAGTTGGTTTAATTTGGATCCACTAGGGAAGTTGGTTTTGAATTTGATTTGTTTGCTTGACTTGTTGATATTTTATTTAGGGTCCCACTAGGGAGAAGAGTGTGATTTAACTCCACTAGGGAAAATCAGAATGGGTTTAATTTAATCTGAGTTAATGTATGGACCGTGTAGGTGTGCGATGGACCCACTGAGAAGCGGCTATACCAGCCTTGACCTACCATAGGTTTACAAATCCAAAGGGATAGTCTACCGATTATGGGGTAAAGCTAGCCAACCTAAGGGGTTGCCTTTCGATGTGCAACGGCTGTGCTAGGAAGAAGACGTAGCACACCTACATCTTCCAAACTGAGGAACAACCAATGGGGTGACCTATTAGATGCACAATAAATCAAACTTAACCTTGCGAGACTACTGAGTGAATGCTGCTAGGGACTTATGTGAACTCAAAAGTAGTGAAGATTAATTTTATCTTAATTTAATGTGATTTGATATGGTTTGTTTGGCTTAGTTTGATTTTGAATTAAGGGCATATCCGTTGGGGATGTGAGCTCAGTCAAATTTGATAGATTTAATTTATGGACAATGTTGGTGTGCACTGGACCCACTGAGAAGGGGCTATATGAAACTTGTCCTATCTGCAATTTATAAATCCAAAGGGATGGCCTACTGGCCATGGGGTAGAGCTAGCCAACCTTAGGAGTTTCCTTTCAATGTGCAATGGCTATGCTAGGAAAAAGGCATAGTAGAGTTACCTCTTCTAAATTAGGTAACAACCGCTAGGGTGACTTGTTAGTAGCACAACAAATCAACCTGACTTAGGGGCGACTACTGAGTGAATTCCACTAAGGACTTATATCAACTCAAGAGTAGTCAGGTGATTCCTATAGGGAGTTTTGCTGACACTGCCCTAAAGATAAGATACTTTCTTGGGAAATGGTACAACTAGGGGTGTCCTCCTAATCCACAAGTGAATATATATTTTGTTTATATAATTTCATGAACCTTGTTGGCATGTGAGGGACCACTAAAAAATGCCTATGTCAGCTTTGACCTATCTCAGATTTACTGGACCTAGGGAGAATCAACACATCCACAGGATGGAATCTCCAACCACTGGGGTAGTTACTAAGAAAGGGGGGCAAAGCATAGTAACCTGGTGTCTAAATGGGGTCGCAAAGCACGTGATCCAAATATATTACCCACAAGGGATGTGCTACTAGGGGCGTTATCTTGAGCCCTGAAAAAGAAAGCCTATTGGTGTAAGGTGGCCAACTCAGGGAGAAAGCGTAATAGACTTAAATTTGTTATGAGTGATGTATCTTGAGGAGTGAGAACCAACCAACCTAAGGTGTATCTGTCAGCATGAGTGGTGTATCCATCAGCATAGTGAGAACCAAGAAACCTAAGGTGCTCGTTGCTGTGCAATGATCAACCTTGAAATAAAGCGGGTAGGTGTACAACTTTTCAAGCAAAATTGATCATCGGGATAGTCTATCATTAGCAGGACAGATACTATCTGACCTTGAGTGACTACTTAGTGAGGAGCCCCAAGGGAGGTCTACACCTAGACTGGAAGTAGTCAATAGGAAAGGAGCTACTAGGGGACTTATCCTAAACATCAAATATACTCGATCCAGTTAGTGCACAAAGGCTAATCCAAGAAGAAAGTGTAGCAGACTCACATCCTCTTAAACGAAGCCAAAATGAGGTAGCTTACTGGCCATGTAGTAATGCCTACCAAACTAACAAGGTGCTCATCGATGTGCAGTGGCCAAATAAGGAAGGAAAGCATAGCAGACTTACATCCTCCAAAGCAAGAAGACCAATAGGGACTAGCGAGGTAGCATGACTTGACCTAGGCGACTCCTGAGTGAGTGCCGCTGGGGGCGTTATATTAACTCAGAGTAGCCCAAGATAAAAGATATGTGTTTAATTTCTATGTTTTTGTGTAGTTTGTGTTTGTGTTGAGTCGATGAAGGATAAGATCGCCGGTTCTTTTACCCTAAACACATCATGGCGGTCATAAGAATACTTTCAATATGGAAGAGATTGAATTCAAATGGAATTTTCATTGATGATAGTTATTTTTAAACATGATTTATAATATTTTTTTAAGTAGAGCCCATTGATTAGAATCATTGGGCACTCTCCCTTATGATTAATAAGCTAATAAGGTCCTCCTTGGTAGGCTTTCTCTATGGAAAAAGGGCCTTCCCATGAGGGTTCAAACTTGCCTCCCATCTTACTTCTCATAATAACTGATCTCCTTAGAACTAAAATAAGCTCTCCTACTTGCAAAGGTCTAATACATACCAACTTATTGTGATCTTAATTTATTTTAGCTTTGTACAACTCGAGGATTTGGCATGCCTGTATGCATCTCTCCTCCAAACCTTCGAGCACTTTTAACCACAACTTGGCATTCTGCTTTGTTGTGATCTTGCTACCCACAGCTATCCTTAGTGATGGGAGTTGGAATTTTAATGGTAGAATGACTTTGAAACCAAACACTAAGGAGAAAGGAGTAGAATGAGTTGGAGTTCTATATGTAGTGTGGTTGGCCCACAAGGCTTCAACTAACTGTTCATGCCACTATCACTTGTTGTTGTCAAGTGTCTTCTTTAGTGTTTGGATGGTTGTTTTGTTGAAGAATTCTACTAAGCTGTTTGCCCTCTGGTAGTTGATGGTAGAATATCTCCAATCTATGCTGTCTCTTGGCCAAGTTGTTGATCTCGGTGCTCTTGAATACAGTACTATTATCAGATATAATTCATCGAGGCACTCCTAACCTATATACGATATGGTTCCTAAAAAACTAGAGCATATGCTGAGCTGTAACCTCTCTAAGCGGAATCACCTTTGCCTAGATGGAAAAGTAGTTAGCAGTAGCTAAGATGAATTGATGACCCTTCGAAGAAGGAGGATCAATCAGACCCACTATATCGGTACCCCAATACTTGAATAGACATGAGGGCAATGTAGGATGTAGAATATTGGGTGGTTGGTGTAGGACCACACTGTTTATTGGACATTGGTGGCCTCGCCTAGCCATATCCACATAATATTTGATCATCGAAGATTAGTAGTATCCTAGTCTCTTGTTCTTGGATTTCATCTTCGTACAGGATTAGTTGGCTCCACATCATCCTGAGTGTACTTCAGTCATGATCTTATGGGCTTCATGATTATCTAAATAATGTAACCACATATGATCGAAAGACCACCGATACAAGATACCATCCACAAGAGTTCAGGTAAGTGCTCTCTGCTTCATCTGATGGGCTTGGGGCTTCTCTTCAGGTAGTTTGCTTTTATTTAGGTAATCCAGGAATGGTTGCCTCCAATCTAACTCCTCATCCTTTTTTGGCAATGGAAACCTCCGCTTCAAGAGGGTACTTTTTGATGAGTTCAATATCAATAAAGGATAAGTCTTATCTATTTTGGACCTTTATTGATAAGGACTCATCCTCGGAAATTCCTTCAGCTTGGCTAAAGTATACACTATGATGTTCTCTCCTCGAGGAATCTTATAAATGGTAACCTCTGAGATTTGGGCCAACAACTCCATGGTGTACTTGTGGTAATGATGGAGCTTGGGCTTTATGACCTTATAGGACCTAGCGATTTGGTTGATAATTAGTTGAGAATCCCCAAAGATGTTGATGTTCTGGATTCTTAGAGTAATGGATAACTCCAGACCTGCAATTAGAGCCTCATATTCAACTTCATTGTTGGTGCAAGGATTGGACCGATGATATGAAAATCTCATCATATCACGGTCTGGAGTTAAGATAACTATTCCTACCCTTACTTTTCCTAAAATAGTAGATTATGGTTTTTCTCCTCTTTGAGAGGAAGCCGCACCATCAAAGTACATCTCCCAGTGGTGAATGCTAGTATCCCCTAAGTTCATGATTTATTCATCGGGTGATCATCACTAAGCGAAGAGTTAGCAAGAAGTGGGCGTGTTGCAAAGAAATCTGCTAGTGTTTGTCCTTTCGCTGCACGGAGGGGTACGAAGGTAATGTCAAATTATGAGAGGATCAAGGATCATTGTGCCAATTGTTAGGATAGTGTCGGCCATGTCATGAGTTACTGTAGTGCATTGACATCATAGATTAAGTTCACTTTATGAGGAAGCATGTAGTGCTGTAACTTTTGGGATTCAAAGATTAAAGCTAGGAAATACTTCTCAATGGTTAGATAATTAGCCTCAGCAGGGATTAGGCGATGGTTGAGGTAGTAGAATGCATTTTCCTTCTCTTCATCATTGGCTTGGGCCAACAAAAAACCAAGGGAGTCATTTAACGTAGTAGTGTAAAGTATGAATGGCTTGCCCGAGATAGGGGCTGCTAGAATCAGCGACATCATCAGGTATGCTTGATGTCTTCGAAGGAATGCTCACATTCATCATCCCACTTGAACTTGGAGGCCTTTTTGACAAGTGCTTAGAATGGCTGACATCTTCTCGATAGGTTGGATATAAATCATCTTAGATACGTCAACCATCCTTGAAATGATCTGATTTGAGTTAAACTTTTAGGGGGTGGAATTTCTAATATGGCCTTGATCATCTCCGAATAAATTTTGATTCCATAGTGTCAGACAAAAAACCCCAGGAATCTCCCTGAAGCCACTCCTAATGCACACTTCAGGGGGTTCATTTTGAGGTTAAATTGTCTTAACTATTCAAAAACTACTCTAAAGTCAAAGAGATGGTTTTCATTTTCTATACTTTTTACAACGAGATCATCAACATAGCACTCAACTTGATGATGAATGAGTTCATCGAAGATTTGAGTTTAAAATAACATAAAAACCTAAACTTAAACTTAAACCTAAAACTAAAAATAAAATAAAATAATCTAATAAAAATAAACTAAAATAAAATAAATAAAAACAAAAACTAAACTAAAAAGTAAAATAAACCTAAGAATAAAAAACTTAAATAAAATAAAAATTAAACTAAAATAAAAATAAAATAAATAAAAAATAAAGCTAAAATAAAACCAAATAAAAACTTAAACCTGAAAAATAAAACATAAAAATAAATAAGAAATTATACCTAAACCCTAAACTAAAAAAAATTGAAACCTAAAATGAAGAAAATAAATAAAAAAAATAAACCTAAACCTAAACTAAAGTAAACTAAACTAAAATAAATAAAACCTAAACCTATAAATAATATAAAATAATAAAAAAATGAACTTAAACCTAAACTAAAAAATAAAACCTAAAAATAAACCTAAAATAAAACCTAAAACCTAAACCTACAAAATAAAATAAAACCTAAACCTAAAAATAAAAAATAAAACCAAACCTAAAAATAAAATAAAAAAGAAAACTCAACTAAAATAAATAAACCTAAACCTAAACTTAAAAAATTAACTAAAATGGAAGTCCTAAACTAAAATAAATAAACTAAACTAAATAAAAATAAAAAGTAAACCTAAAAAAATAAAAAATAAAATAAACTAAAATAAATAAAATAAAGATAAACTAAATAAAACTAAACATACCAATTTGCTTGATTGAAACACTAAAATAAATCCTAAATCTTAACCCCTAAAACCCTAAACCTGACCTTAGGCCCTGGCCACAAAAACCTTCTTAAAACTATAAACCCTAAATCTAAATAAACTTAACTGATTACTTTATTTTAAAAAAATAAACTCTAAATCTCAAGTCTAAACCTAAACCTTAAACCTTAAAACCCTAACCTTTAAATTGTAAAACCCTAAACCTTAATTCTAATCAAAACCCTAAAAGTATAAACCCTAAAACCTAAACTCGAGCTCTAAGCTCTACCTCAACTCTAAACTATAAACCTAAACCCTAAACCTAAATCAAACACTAAACCCAAACCCTAAACCCTTCACCCCAAACCTTAAACCTAATCCTAAAGTAAACTAAATAAATTAAAAAAAGTAAACCTAATAAACCTAAACCTAAATCTAAATCCTAAGAATGGGCGTAACTTTGATGGTAGGAACATCATCAACTAGCTCATTATATCTCTAGGTGGAGGTGGAGGTGAGGCATTAACGCAGGGTGGGTTCTAGAGGTGCTTATGGATATGGAGGTGGTGGTCAATGGTGGTGGAGGGAGAAGCAACGAGGTTACATGGTGGTGGCGAGGGAGATATCGGATATGATGTTGATCCCGCTACTCAAGAGGCCGAGGATGGGAACTTGAGAAATCAAGAACGACCGATCCATGCTTTATGAACTATGTCTTAGAGAGATGGATCTAGTAATCTAGTGGTTTTGATTTGTCTATGCGCTCATTTTTATCTATGTCATCACTAGTGTCTTAGAAAACTTGGTGTGTTTGGTTAATGAAATCAAAATAAAGAAATGTTGAATATGAATTTGTTCTTGTTAAAAAAAATAAAAACTGAACCTAGACGTAAAACCTAAACCCTAAACTCTAAACCCTAAAAACACTAAATCCTAAACAGTAAACCCTAAAACCCTAAGCCCTAAACCCTAAACCCTAAAACCTAAACCCTAAAACCTAAACCTTAAACCCTAAACCCAAAACCCAAAACCAAAACCCAAAACCCAAACCCTAAATCCTAAACCCTAAACCCTAAACCCTAAACCCTAAACCATAAACCTAAAAAACCTAAAAAAAACCTAAACTAAAATATATAAACCTAAAATAAAATAAAATTAAACCAAAAATAAAATAAAATAAAAATAAACCTAAACTTAAAAAAGAAAATAAAATAAAAACCTAAATAAAATAAACCTAATAAAAAAAATAAAACTAAATAAAACCAAACCTAAAATAAATAAAAAAAAAAAATAAATAAATAAATAATAAAACCTAAACCCTAAACTAAAAAAACCTAAACCTAAACCTAAACTAAAATAAACTAAAGTAAAATAACTAAACCTAAACCTAAATAAAATAAAATAAACTAAAATAAACCTAAACCTAAACTAAAAAATAATACCTAAAATAAAAAACCTAAACCTAGACCTAAAAAATAAAATAAAACCTAAACCTACAAATAAAAAAATAAAATTAAAAAATAAACCTAAAATAAACCTAAAATAAAACCTAAAACTAAACCCTAAACCCTAAACCTTAAAAACCTAAAAACCTAAAACTAAGCTAAATAAAACCTAAAAATAAAATAAATAAAAAAGCTTAAAGAAAAATTAAATGAACAAACAAAATAAAATAAAAACATAAATTAAAACCTAAGCCTAAACATAAACCTAAAAAGAAAATAAAATAAAAAATAAAAATGAACCTTAAATAAAGTAATTAAAAACCTAAACTAAAAAAAAAAATAAAAAACCTAAATAAAATAAAAACTAAACCTAAGATAAATATAAAGTAAACCTAAAATAAAATAAAATAAAACTAAATAAAACCTAAACCTAAAAAAAATAAACTTAAAATAAACCTAAAATAAATAAAAAATAAACCTAAATAAAAACTAAAAAAACCTAGATGTAAAATAAAATAAAATAAACCTAAATCTAAACTAAGATAAACTAAACTAAAATAAATAAAACCTAAACCTAAACCTAAAATAAACTAAACCTAAACCTAAACTAAATAAAATAAAATAAACTAAAAATAAACCTAAACCTAAACTAAAAAAGAATACCTAAAATAAACCTAAAATAAAAAACCTAAAACTTAAACCTAAAAAATAAAATAAAAACATAAACCTAAACTTAAAAATAAAAAAAATAAAACCTAGACTTCTAAAAATAAGATAAAAATGAAACTATAGTAAAAAATAAACCAAAACCTAAACCTAAACCAAAATAAAAACTAAAATAAATAAACCTAAAATAAATAAACTAAACTAAGTAAAAATAAAAATAAACCTAAATAAAAATAAAAAATAATATAAATTAAAATAAATAAAAATAAACTAAATAAACCTTAACCTACCAATTTACTTAATTTAAAAAAATAAAAAAAAACTAAAAATAAATAAAAAAACCATAAACCCTAAACCCTAAACTCTAAACCCATAACCCAGAACCCTCCTCCCCAAGTGCTCTCTCATTCTCTGGTGATTTTTGAATCCCTCTTGGTGGCACGCCCCCGACTGGGGATTTTTGTGGGTTTGGCTTTGATTTTGATTAATTTCAAAGGCTTGAACAACATCTGACTATTTGTGTGATGTTTTGACATTGACCATGGCTATGGTGAGTTCGATTCATTGGGCTCTACCTTAAGATATGGATGTTTGTTAGGCATCCGACATTTTGGGATTTCTAATGTCGCATCTTCTACTAAATCTTTAAGGGCTCTCTGTAAGATTTCTCCCTATTGATTCTAATCTAATTTTGACATTTTAGAGGTTTCAAACCATAATGTGCGATGTGGATGTTGAAAAGTTGACAAAACCCTTTGAATTTTCTCTTGTTGGTAAATTTGCTTTATGCATATCTCAATTTGGATAAGATTCAAACTTTTTTCCATAATCTCAAGGCTGTGTTCTCTAAATTGGTCTTATTGACCATCGCATATCCCGATTAAACTTTCTAATGATCCGATTATTCATGTGTTTTATCGTCATTCTTATTTCATCTTAAATTCTCAAAAGTGTTTACTAAAGTGGCCACCCCTTTTTGACATTAAGGAGGAATCTATTATTATCCCTATGTGGTTATCTCTTCGTAATATGTGTAGTCATTTTGTTACCTATCATGTGCTTTTTTACGGCTTTATTTTGCCTTTGCAACTAATCTGAATACTAAGCAATCTCACCCTTCTATGGCTCTGATCATCATGGAATTAGACATAACTAAAAAATACCCTAAGGAAGTTTGGATTGGCTCAAAATTATGTATTTGCAAAAGGTTGAATTGGAGAACCTTTAGATTTTTTTTTCCCAGTGTAAAATACACAGTCATGATAATTCAAAATGTTTATTCTCCATCCCCACTCAAAAAAATGAATTCCTCTTAAGGAAAATGTTGTCTTTACCCATAAGCTAATTCCTACTTATGTTCAGAAATTGGCCTCAGATCCTAAGGATGGTATGAAGGCTGTTATTGAGGTTGATTCCTTGGATATGGTTAATCTTGTTGAGCATGTTTTGGCTTCTAATGTTGGTAGGATTTGACCGATATTCAAAATGGGAAGGATGTTTTACCTCTTATTCCTTCTTTGAATTTGAATATTTCTAATGCAAAGAATAATAAATTCTCTAAGTTATTAGAAAATGATTCTATTTCCTCTGATTCTATTCCTGCATCTATGCTGGCTTTGATTGATGAAAATAAAGCTTTTAATGAGGATTAAAATGATGTTGATGTCGAAAACATTTTGATCCGTTTTACTACTTGTGCCTAAATCATCACCATCTCTCATTTTTAATCTTGATATTCATGTTAATCCTACTTTTCAACTAAATATGGATTTGAAGAAGGTAAACTCCCTCCAAACACTTGGAGATTTCTCCTAAATCTATGACCAATGTTACTAAATCTTACTGAGATGATGACTCTAGGGGAAAAGAAAATGGCTTCCAAACTTATCATGCTAAAAAATAAAAAAATGTTAAAAATTTCCTCCCAAATTGTCCAAAAACACTAGATCCGCCATGACCTCTCACTCTCTTAATTAACCTTGCTTAACCACCCTTTTTTATTTTCCTTATGGTTAATTTTCTTATTTGGAATGTTAGAGGGATCGATTTTCTATTCATAATCATAATAGAAATCTTTTCCATTCATAATATTTCTTCTTATTGTTCTAGAGCCTCTTAATAAAATTAACCATGTTGCTAGAATGATTGGTTTCAATAAATTTTTCTAATGTTAGTAATAAGATTTGGTGTTTTGGAATAATTTTGTTGAGGTCTTTATTGAGATGACTCATCATCAATGCTCAAATCTCTTATGGTGATTATTGTGTTTTGGGCTCTTTGTTTATGCATCTTGTTATTGATCTAGTAGAAATCTTCTTTGGGATAATTTAAGGAATTTTGCTACCTCTATCAATAAACCTTGGTTTGTTGGTGGTGATTTCAACACCATTTTTAATCTCTTCTAAATGAAGTGGTGGTCTCTCTTAATATTCATTCCAGGGAAGATTTATCCAATATGATCCTTGATTGTAATTTGATTGATATTGGCTTTAAGAGCACTAATTATACTTGGCAAAACTCTAGAATTTGGCAAAGGTTGGATTGGATTCTTTTTAGTACTCATTGGATTACTCAATGGCCTATTACTTATGTTGACCAATTAAGCAGAACCTTGTCAGATCATGCACCTCTCTGGTTTCTATTAAAGAAAATTCTAATAGACTAAAAAACTCCACTCCTTTTAGATTTCAAAACATGTGGATTCAGCATATTGATTTTTTTAATGTTGTGGCTAATAATTAGAAAGCTCCTTTACATCATGGTAATTCGATTATGGGGATGAATAAACTTTGGTTTTAACTTAAAAGACCTAAACAAAATTTGGGCTGGTGGAACAAGCATTATTTTAAAAACCTTTTTTGCTAATATTAAAGATATGAAAAAATTGGTTTGGGATCTTGAAGTCTCTATTATGTCTGATCCTTCTAAGATTATAGACTTGACTGAAGAAAAAGATAAACTTGTTAACTTCCAAAATATGGAAGTGACCTATTGGTGCCAAAAAGCTTCTAGCAAACATATTGTTGATGGTGATAGGAATACTAGGTATTTCCATGCTATGGTTAATAAAAAGATAGAATTAAATAATATTCAAAACATTAAAATGATAATGGAGATTAGATTATGGAGAATAATGATATTAAGGAATCACTTATTAATTACTTTAGAAATATGCTTAACAAGAATTGCTCTTAAAACTATCAATCATAGTGGATTCCTTCATTATTACTAATGATGATAATGATTTGCTTTACCATTGTGCCTAATGAAGATGAAATTTTCAAAGTTCTAAATAGCATGAACATATTTTGTGGGTCCTGAGGGTTTCACTACTCAATTTTTTTCAAAAATGTTAGTTTATCATTAAAAATGATTTGATTGAGGCTGTGATTGATTTTGTTTTGAAGATAGTCATTTTCATAGATATTTTTCTAGTACTTCTATTGTTCTCATACTTAAGAATGATAATCTGGACTATTGGAGTGATTTCAGACCAATTAGTCTTTGTACCTTATTTAATAAGCTAATTTGCAAAGTTCTTACCGACAGACTTAGTCCTTTACTTAATAGAATTATCTCTCTCAACCAAACTAGTTTTGTTAGAGGTAGATCTAATTCTGATAATATTTTACTTGCATAAGAATTAATTCATGATCTTGATGCCAAGACTAGATGTGGCAACATCCTTTTCAAATTAGATATTACCATTGCCATTGATAACTTCTCTTAGGAATTCCTTTTCCATATTCTAAATTTATTTGGGTTTTTTTGATAAATTTATTTTCTTATAGAAAATTGTATTAATAATATCTGGTTTTCTGTTTTGCTTAATAGGAAAGCCTGGGGTTTCTTTCTCTCTTCCCATGGCTTACGATAAGGGGATCCTTTATCTCTACTTTTATTTATTATTTGTTGAGTACTTATCTAGAGCATCAATGATTTATTCTTAAACAATCATAGTATGTACTACAAAACACTTAATGGTCTTCCTGCCATTTAAGTTTTGCATATGATTTCATTATTTTTGCAATGCTTCTACTTATCACATCAAGCATCTCAAGTCTTTTAAATAAATTTGGAGAAAGTGGCTTTCTATCAATGATAACAAAAAATATTTTATCACTTCCTCTAGTATCTCAATAATAAAATCAATCAAATCCTACATATCACTAATTTTAAACATCAACACTTACCACTTAAGTACTTGGATGCTCGCCCTTTAAAGGCCCAAAATATTCTCATCTCTTTGATGAGTTAATTCAAAAATTTCAAATAAAATTTTTGTTTGGGAATTCCATTTACTTTCCTTTTTTATATTCTCATATCACTATTCAAGCACTCTTAACTCAATGCCTCTTTATTTGATTCAAACTATTATCCCCACTAATGCTACACTTATTAATTGATCATTTGCTTAACAAATTTTTTTAATAATTCCACCAAAAGAATGCATTGGACATCTTGGCATAAATGTTGTGGTCCTTGGGAGAAGGTGTTTGGTTGCAAGTTTATTCGTGAAGCTATCATTATCTCATAAGCTCGTGGAATTTTAGAAAGAATGATACTTTGGGCTATTTTATGATGGAAAAATATTGCCAAGGTAAACACCCCTTAACTGTGCTTATAAAGTTGGTGACTCTCGTTTGTAAAGGCTTTGCTCCATTAAATGGGTTGTCAAATCATTAATATCTTGGGGTATTCATGGGTTCTTCCTTCTTTCAAGACAATTAGATTGGCAATGGATCATTGACACTCTTTATCTTCCCACTCCCATCAAGTATCAAAGTTAATTTTTTGGCTTAATAAAATAATTGGAATGAAAGTAAACTTGAGAATTATATCTATATCTATTTTTGACAACTTTAGAAATATCCATTCTTCTAAGAAACCTAACCAAATTCTTTTAAGCTTTCTTATAATGGTGACTTTGTTCTTAAAGAGGTTTGAATTTTATTAGAGATAAACAAAACCCCTCTAATTTTTATTAAACTTTGGAACAATATCATTCCCATTTCCTATTCGATTTTAGCTTTGAGGATTTTGAATAACTTTATTCCTATGGACTCTTTGCTTTGGACTAAAGGGTTTTACTTACCTTCAAAGTTCTATTGTTTCTTTGATATTGAAAATGTAAATCATGTTTTTGTCAATGGTGCTACTGCTTCTAAATTATGGTTTCAATATGATGATTTATTTAATACTAACTATTTTGTGGTTCTCTTTCAACTTCTGAAGTCTTCAAAATACAAAGAAAGGTCATATCAAAGTTTTAATTGCTATTACTTATCTAGTTCATCCGATGGATAGAAATGATGCTAAATATCATGGTACACCTATGAACCATAAAAGGGTCCCTGATAGAACTAAAGAAAAAATTCATGCTCTTTTAATGCCAATCTTATTAGTAATATTCATTTTAGAGGTTATAAATTGTGGCTAAAAAATTATCATTATGCCCGAGTTTGACTCTTATAAAAGTTCTAGGATTATTCATTCAATCCTAAAGACAATTTGATTAAAGTGAACACTGATTCTGCTTCTAATAAATAGTGGTGGTATCCTTAGGGATTCTAAAGCTCGCCATTTGTGCTTTTGCCTATCCTCTTAAAGCCTATTCTATTATTTTTTTGAGCTTATGCTATTAATAAAGCTAAAATTTGTTTGAATAGGTTTCAACATTTGGATTGAAGTTGATGCTCTCTTTTTTAATTCCAATAATGGAATGTTGAATTATTTTATTTCTTTAATCATACTAAAAATATTCTTTCTCAAGTTCATTAAAATTTCCCACATCTTCATGAAGGTAATGCTTATGTCATTTAATTACTTGGCTAACTTTGGTGCCAACTTAACTAAGTTCACTTTATTTGATAAACCAATTTTGTCTAAACTATTAAGAGGTTTTAATCGGATAAATTGATTGCTCTTTCCTAAATTATAAATCTTAGTTGGTTTTGATGATCTATCTTTTGTTTGCCCTTTTAAGCCCTCTTCGTTATGGTATCAACTTATTTTCTTTCTTTTGGTTTTGTGATCTACTTTCTTTATGGTTTGGTTTTTTTACTTACTGGTTATTGTATGGGTGGGTTGTTTTTTTTTCATTGGTTTTCATTATCTAGTTTTGGGTTTACCATTTTTTGACATTTTATATTTTCTATTTCATGACATGGTCAGTATTTTTTCTTTCTGGTTATTTGGTCCTCTTTTTGGTTTCTACCCTTGGTTTTGTGGTCATAGTTGGCTCGATGGTATTTTGGGTTAGTTATTTTATTATTATTGTTATTATCCCATAGTTCATCTTTATGTACCTTTTTCTTTGGTTGGTTATTCTAAATACTATCGATTTTCTTTACCTTGGTCTTGGTGTTTCTATTTTTCTACCCATTCGCTATCTTGGGTGATTATTTTTTATGACTATTAGTCTTTAAATTGACTTTTCTATTGTGGTCTTGTATATGTTATTAACTAGTTTATTATTGGTTTATTGGTTTGGGTGGCTATTTTGGCAATTTTTCCGCCCATTGGTGACTTTATGGAAACCTGTGTTCTTCTATGACCTATATTTCCTTTGCTTTATTTTTTCTCTCTGTGACCTTTTTTTATTTTGGTACCTTTGTCCACCCTTGCAAGTTATTTTACTTTTCTTTGGAGATATGAGCAGGTTTTCTTTGCTCTGTTTGTCTCTTGTTTGCCCTTGACATGATGTTTGCTTTGATTTTGTTATTCTTTTGGTGGTGGCTTTGGTGGTGCTCTACTATATTGTCTATCCTAGATGGTTGGTTGATTATCTCCTTTAATTCACTATTGTTCTAATGGTTTTGGTTATTTTATGTCTATTTGAGGATTTTGTTATGGATGATGACTTTGAATGATGGACTACAAGGTATGTTTATATTTCCCTCTTTCTTCTTTTTGGTAGTATATATGTAATTGTAACCCTTCTGAAGTTTGATGCTAAAGTGTCTCCTTAAGATAATGGTAATCGAGCTGAGCCTTTCTTTTTACTTTTCTCCTTTTGTTTGTTCTTACTTTTATGCTTCTTAATTGTACTCATCCTTTCAAAAGTATGTTGATTTCTTTGGTTGGGAGAGTCGGTGGATCTTTGATCTATAACCAAATGGTTTGCTTACATGGATTTTCTTGATTTTTGGTTTTCTTTCTATCCTTCATTATTGTAATAGTTAGATTTATCTCTTTAGGATTTATTGTACCTTTGAGCATTAGCATGAGATTTACTCTAAAGACTTTGCACTTTTCTTGGGTAATAAAATTTTCCTAATTTCCTAATAAAAATAAACCAAAACCCTAAAACCCTAAATTTAAACCCTAAACCTTAAACCTAAACCCTAAACCTAAACCATAAACCTAAACCCTAATCCCTAAAATCTACAACCTAAACCCTAAACCCTAAACCTCCCTAAACCTAAATTAAATCCTAAAATAAAATAAATAAAAAACCTAAACCTAAATAAACAAAATAAAATTGAAAACCTAAACTAAAACCTAAACCTAAACCTAAAATAAAATAAAATAAAATAAAATATAATAAAATAAAACTAAACTAAAATAAAATAAATAAAATTTAATGTAAATAAAATAAAATAAACCTAAGAATAAACCTAAATAAAATAAAACTAAACGTAAAATAAAATAAAATAAATTTAAAATAAACCTAAAATAAAATAAAAAAAAATAAATCAAAACCTAAACCTAAAATAAACATAAAAATAAAAATATAAAATAAATAAAAAATAAAATAAATCTAACTTAAGAAACCTAAACCAAAATAAATAAAATAAAATAAACCTAAACCTAAACTAAAATAAACAAAAAAAATAAATAAAACTTAAAGTAAAATAAACTAAACCTAAACCCTAAACTAAATAAATAAAATAAACTAAAATAAACTAAACCTAAACTAAAAACCAAAATAAACCAATAAAAAACCTAAACCTAAAAAAATAAAATAAATACCTAAACCTAAACCTAAAATAAAATAAACCTAAAAAATAAAATAAAAAACTAAAATATAAATATATAAAACTAAACCTAAACCTAAAATAAACTAAAAAAACTAAACTAAAATGAATAAACAAAATAAATAAATAACTAAATAAATAAAAAAATAAACTAAATAAATAAAATATATATAAATTAATATAAAAACCAAAAACTAAACCTAAAATAAATAAACCTAAAATAAAAAATAAACTAACCTAAACCTACACTAAACTAACTAAAACCTAAACCAAAAAAAACTTAAATAAAATAAACCTAAATCTAAAATTAACTAAATAAACTAAAAACCTAAAATACTAAACCCAAAACACTAACTAAACTAACCCTAATCTAAAAAACCTAAACCCTAACTAAACCTAAAACTAAACTAAAATAAAAATTAAATAAACCCTAAACCCTAAATCCCAAACCTAAACATAAACCTAAACCCTAAAAACTAAACCCTAAACCTAAATTAAACCCTAAAACTAAAAAAATCTAAAGTAAAATTAAACTAAAATAAAATAAATTAAATAAAATAAAAAAATAAAATAAAAAAACCTAAACTAAACCTAAACCTAACCTAAAAAATATAAACTAAAAAATAAACTAAAAAAATTAAATAAACCTAAAATAAAAATAAATAAAACTATAAAAAAATAAAATAAAATAAAAACTAAACTAAACCTAAAATAAACCTAAAATAAAATAAAATAAAACTAAACCTATAATAAAAAAAAAACAAATAAATAAACCTAAATAAAAAACTAAACTATAAACCTAAACTAAATCTAAAATAAAACCTAAACCTAAAAAACCTAAACCCTAAAAAACCTAAACCTAAACTAAAAAAAACTAAAAAAATAAATAAAAAAATAAAAATAAACAAAATAAAAAAATATAAACTAATACTAAACATAAACCTAAAATAAAATAAAATAAAATAAACTAAACTAAAATAAAATAAATAAAACCTAAACTAAACTAAAAAAAATAAACCTAAAAGAAACTAAACTAAATTAAAAAATAAAATTAACAAAAATAAAATAAAATTAAAACTAAACTAAAATAAACCTAAAATAAATAACTAAACCTAAACCTAAAAAATAAAACCTAAACCTAAAATAAACAAAAAATATACCTAAACCTAAACTAAAATAAATAAAACCAAACCTAAATTAAAAACTAACTAAACCCTAAACAAAATAAAAAATTAACTAAAAATAAACCAAACTTAAAATAAACCTAAAATAAAAAACTAAAAAAACCTAAAATAATAAAAAAACCTAAACCTAAACCTAAAATAAAAAATAAACCTAAACCTAAAAAATAAAACAAAAACTAAACTAAAAATAAACTAAACCTAAACCTAAAAAAACTAAAATAAATAAACATAAAATTAAAAAAACTAAACTAAAAAACAAAAATAATCATAAATAAAATAAACAAAAAAGTAAACTAAATAAATAAAATAAACTAAATAAACCTAAACCTATCGATTTACTTAAAAAAAATAAACCCAAAATCCTAAACCTTAAACCCTAAATCTAAACCCTAACCTAATCCTAAAACCATAAACCCCAAACCTAAACCTAAATTTAAATTAACTAAATAAATTAAAAAAATAAACCTAAACAAAACCTAAACCCTAAGAATGGGCGTAACCTAAAAGAACATCAAACTAAGCCTAGATAATAAATAAATATAGGTGAAAAGGTAAATCTAAAAAATGTCATATAAGGGAGAGATAAATAAAATAAAGCTAAAATAAAAAATCTAAATAAAAAATGTGTCTTTATAAAAATTCTACTAAAAAAAATAAAAAACTACAAAAAGAAATAAGAAAATAATTTATTCTCTATTAAAAAAAAATAAAACCCTAAACTAACCTACCTAAACTAAACTTAAAAACCCTAAACTAAAACCTAAACCCTAAACCCTAAACCTAAAAAAAACAAACCTAAAATAAAATAAACATAAACTTAAACATAAACTAAAATAACTAAACTAAAATATAAAACCTAAACCTAAACCTAAAATAAATTAAACCTAAACATAAAACTAAACCCTAAATAAATTAAAATAAATTAAAATAAATTAAAATAAATTAAAAATAAACCTACAGCTAAACTAAAAAATTAAACTTAAAAATAAATCTAAAACCTAAACCTAAAAAAAAATTTAAAACTTAAACTTAAACTTAAATATAAAAATTAAAACCTAAACATGAAAAATAAAATAAAAATAAAACTACACTAAAAAAATAAACCTAAACCTAAAACTAAAAAATAAACTAAAATAAAAAGCCTAAACTAAAATAAATAAACCTAAAATAAATAAATTAAACTAAAAAAAATTAAAGGATACCTAAATAAAATAAAAAATATAATAAATTAAAATAAATAAAAAATAAGCTAAATAAACTAAATAAACTTATGACATTACTTAAATAAAAAAAAACTAAAATAAACTTATCCCTAAACTAAACCCTAAACTCAACCTAAATCTAAAAATAAACCCTAAATGAACTAAACTAACCATAACTAACTAAACCTAAATAAAACCTAAACACTAAACCCTAAAACCTAACCTAAACCTAAACCTAAACCCTAAACCCAAAACCCTAAAACTAAAAAACCTAAACATAAACAAAATAGAACCTAAAAATAAAATAAATAAAAAATCCTAAACATAAATAAAATGACATAAAATAGAAACCTAAACTAAAACATATAAATAAACTAAAACCTAAACCAAAACCCAAACCAAAATGTAAAATAAAAAAAATAAAAATATAAACTAAAGTAAATAAAATAAATAAAACCTAAACTAAACTAAAAAATTAAAAAACCTAAAAATAAAATCTAAATAAAATAAAAAACTAAATAAAGAAAATAAAATAAACCTATAAATAAAATAAAAAAATAAAATTAAAGCTAAAAAATAAACCTAAAAAAGTTAAACCAAAAAAAAAATAAATAAATAAAAAAACTAAACCTAAACTAAAAAATAACCTAAAAGATAATAAATTAAACTAAACCTAAACTAAAATAAACTAAAATAAAATAAATAAATATAAACCTAAACCTAAAATAATCTAAACCTAAACCCTAAACTAAATAAAAAATAAACTAAAAAAAACCTAAACCTAAACTAAAAAATAAAACTAAAATAAACCTAAAATAAAAAAAAACCTAAAACATAAAAAAAAAAACTAAACCTAAACCTAAACCTAAAAAAATAAACTAAAAATAAACCTAAACCTAAACTTAAAAAAGATACTAAAATAAAAAAAAAACATAAATTAAAATAAATAAACCTAAAATAAATACCTAAACTAAATAAAAATAAAAATAAGCCTATATAAAAATAAAATAAAATAAAATAAAAAAAAATAAACCTAAAGTTCTTATTTACTAAAAAAAAAATCAAAGAAAAATTTTAAAACTACCCTAAACTCTAAACCTAAAACTAACCATAAACCATAAACCTAATCTTAAACTAACCTAAACCCTAAACCCAAAAAAAAAAAACCTAAACCTAAACCTAAACCTTAAAAAAACTAAACTAAAAAATAAACCTAAAACTAAACTTAAAGATGATACTAAAATAAAAAAAAACATAAATTATAAATAAACCTAAAGAAAATACTTAAACCAAAATAAAAAATAAAATAAACCTATATAAAATAAAACTAAATTAAAAAAATTAAAAAAATAAACCTAAACCTAAATAATTTGAAAAAAAATAAAAAAATAAAAATTAAAGAAAAAAAATAAAATAAACCTAAACTAAATATAAACCATAAAAAATAATCTAAACTAAATCTAAACCCTAAACCTAAACCTAAAACCCTAATCCCTAAACCCTATACCTAAACTCTAAACCCTAAATCTAAACCCTAAATAAACTAAACCCTAAATATAAACCTAACCCTAAACCCTAAACCCCAAACCCTAAACCTAGTCTAAAACCTAAAAAACCTAAACCTAAAATAAATAAAACTAAAAAAAAATAAATAAATAAACTAAACCTAAAATAAAACATAAATAAAACCTAAACCTAAACCTAAAATAAAATATAAAAAATAAAATAAAATATAAAATTAAACTAAATAAAAATAAAACCCTAAACTAAAAAAAAATAAAAATAAAAAACCTAAATAAAATAAAAATAACATAAAATAAAAAAAATAAACCTAAAATAAAATAAAATAAAACTAAATAAAAAACCTAAACCTAAAACTAAACATAAAAAATAAATAAAATAAACCTAAACCAAAAAAAAAAAAAAAAAAAACCTAAACCTAAAATAATAAATAAAAAAATAAACCTAAACCTAAATTAAAATAAACTAAACTAAAATAAAAAAATCTAACCTAAACCTAAAATAAGCTAAACCTAAACCCTAAACTAAATAAAATAAACTAAAATAAAACTAAACCTAAACTAAAAAAAACCTAAAAATAAACCTAAAATAAAACCTAAACCCAAACAAAATCAACAAAACCTAAACCTAAACCTAAAATTAAAAATAAACCTACACCTAAAAATAAAATAAAAATAAAACTAAACTAAAATATAAACATAAGCTAAACTAAACCTAAAAAATAAACTAAAATAAAAACCTAAATAAAAATAAATAAACCTAAAATAAACTAAACTAAATAAAATAAAAAATCAACCTAAATAAAATAAAACATAAACAAAACTAAATAAATAAATAAATAATAAACTAAATAAACAATCTAATTACTTAATTTAAGAAAACCAATAAACCCTAAACCTAAAACCATAAATCCTAAATCCTAATTAAACCCTAAACTAATTCCTAAAACTAACTAAAACTAAACCTAAAACTACAAGCTAACTAAACCCCAAAACCTAACCAAAACTCTAAACCCAAAATAAAACCCTAAACCCAAAACTAAACCCTAAACTAACCTAAACCTAAATCATAAACTCTAAATAAACCCTAAAACACTAAACCCTAAACCTAAACCTAAAACCTAAACCCTAAACCCTAAACCCTAAACCCCAAGCCCTAAAAAAAAACTTAAGAACCTAAACAAAAACTAAATAAAACCTAAAAAATAAAATAAATAAAAAAACTAAAATATAAATAAAATAAAAATGACATAAAATAAACTTAAACTAAAATATAAATAAACTAAAACCTAAACCAAAACCTAATCCAAAATGTAAAATAAAACAAATAAACTATATAAACTAAAGTAAATAAAATAAATAAAACCTAAACTAAACTAAAATTTAAAAAAATAAAATAAAAATCTAAATAAAATAAAAACTAAACGAAATAAATAAAATAAACCTAAAATAAAATAAAAAAACAAATAAAATCCTAAAAAAAAAATAAACCTAAAAAAAGTTAAACCAAAAAAATAAATAAAAAAAAACTTAAACCTAAACTAAAAAAATAACCTAAAAAGATAATAAATTAAACTTAAACCTAAACTAAAATAAACTAAAATAAAATAAATAAAATATAAACCTAAACCTAAAATAAACCTAAACCCTAAACTAAATAAAATAAAATAAACTAAAGAAAACCTAAACCTAAACTAAAAAATAAAACTTAAAAAAATAAACCTAAAATAAAACCTAAAACATAAACCTAAAAAAAAAAATAAACCTAAACCTAAACCTAAAACTAAACTAAAAATAAACCTAAACCTAAACTAAAAAGATACTAAAATAAAAAAACATAAACTAAAATAAATAAACCTAAAATAAATACCTAAATTAAATAAAAATAAAAAATAAGCCTATATAAAAAATAAAAAATAAAATAAATAAACTAAATAAACTAATAAACTAAACTTAAAAAAAAAAAAATCAAAGAAAAAATTTTAAAACTAACCTAAACCCTAAACTCTAAAACTAACCATAAACCATCCTAATCTTAAACTAAACCTAACCCTAAACCTAAACCTAAAAAAACCTAAACCTAAACCTAAACCTTAAAAAAACTAAACTAAAAAATAAACCTAAAACTAAACTAATCTAAAAATAAAAAAAAACATAAATTAAAATAAATAAACCTAAAGAAAATACTTAAACTAAATAAAAATAAAATAAACCTATATAAAATAAACTAAATTAAATAAATTAATTAAAAACTAATAAACCTAAACCTTCCTATAAACTTGAAAAAAAATAAAAAAATAAAATTAAAGAAAAAAAATTTAAAAAAAATAAAACCCAAACCCTAAAACTAACCATAAACCATAAACTAAAAAAAACCCTAAACCTAAACCTAAAAAAACCCTAAAAACTAAAACTCTAAACCCTAAACTAAACCCTAAACCAACACAAACCCCAAATCTAAACCCTAACCTAAACCCAAAACCTAAACCCTAAACCTATCTAAAACCTAAAACCTAAAAAAATAAATAAAACTAAAAAAAATAAATAAATAAACTAAACCTAAAAAATAAAAAAATAAAACATAAAAACCTAAACCTAAACCTAAAAATAAAAATATATAAAATAAAAAATAAACTAAATAATATAAATAAAACCTAAACTAAACTAAAATAAATAAAATAAAACCTAAATAAAATAAAACTAAACATAAAATAAAAAAATAAACCTAAAATAAAATAAAATAAAACTAAATAAAACCTAAACCTAAAATAAACATAAAATAAATAAATAAACCTAAACCCTAAAGAAAAAAAAAAAAAAACCTAAACCTAAATAAATAAAATAAAATAAACCTAAACCTAAATTAAAATAAACTAAACTAAAATAAAAAATCTAAAACCTAAAATACTAAACCTAAACCCTAAACTAAATAAAAACTAAAACTAAACCTAAACTAAAAATAAACCAAAAAATAAACCTAAAAAACCTAAACCCAAACAAAAAAATCAAATGAAAACCTAAACCTAAACCTAAAATTAAAAAATAAAACCTACACCTAAAAAAAAAATTAAAACTAAACTAAAATATAAACATAAAGCTAAACCTAAACCTAAAAATAAACTAAAATAAAACCTAAAAATAAATAAACCTAAAATAAATAAACTAAACTAAATAAAATAAAATAAAAAAAAAAAATAAACAAAATAAATAAATAGTAAATTAATAAACTAAAAAATAACTAAAATAATAAACCTAAAAACTAACTAATCCTAAACCCTAAACCATAAACTAAAATATAAACCTAAAACTAAACCCTAAACCTAAACTCAACTAAACACTAAAACCAACTAAACCTAAAATAAACTAAAACCTAACCCTAAAACTAAACAACCCTAAACCTAAACCTAAACCAAAAAAAACTTAAGAACCTAAACATAAACTAAAAACCTAAAAAATAAAATAAATAAAATATAAAATAAACTTAAACTAAAGTATATAAATAAACTAAAACCTAAACTAAAACCCAATCCAAAATGTAAAATAAACAAAATAAACTATATAAACTAAGTAAAAATAAATAAACTAAACTAAAAAAATTTAAAAAACCTAAAAAAAATAAAAAAATCTAAATAAAATAAAAACTAAATAAATAAAAAATAAAATAAACCTAAAATAAAATAAAATAAAACAAAATAAAATCCTAAAGCTAAAAATAAACCTAAAAAAGTTAAACCAAAAATAAATAAATAAATAAAACTAAACCCTAAACTAAAAAAAATGTGAACCTAAAAAAGATAATAAATTAAACCTAAACCTAAAAAAATAAACTAAAATAAAATAAATAAAAAAATATAAACCTAAACCTAAAATAATCCTAAACCCTAAACTAAATAAAATAAAATAAACTAAAGAAAAAACCTAAACCTAAACTAAAAAAAATAAACCTAAAAAATAAACCTAAAATAAAACCTAAAACATAAACCTAAAAAAAACTAAACCTAAACCTAAACAAAAACTAAACTAAAAAATAAACCTAAACCTAAACTTAAAAAAAGATACTAAATAAAAAACATAAACTAAAATAAATAAACCTAAAATAAATACCTAAATAAAAAAAATAAAATAAGCCTATATAAAATAAAATAAAATAAAATAAATAAACTAAATAAATAAATAAACCTAAACCTTCCTATTTACTATAAAAAAAAAAAGAAAAAATAAAAAAAAATTTTAAAAAACTCACCCTAAACCCTAAACTCTAAAACTAACCATAAACCATAAAAACCTAATCTTAAACTTAAATCCTAAACCCAAAACCTAAACCTAAACCTAAACCTTAAAAAAACTAAACTAAAAAATAAACCTAAACTAAACTTAAAGAACTAAAATAAAAACATAAATAAAATAAAACCTAAAGAAAATACCTAAACTAAATAAAATAAAATAAACCTATATAAAACTAAATTAAATAAATTAATTAAAAAACTAATAAACCTAAACCTTCCTATTTAAAAAAAAAAAAAATAAAATTAAAGAAAAAAATTAAAAAACCCTAACCCTAAACCCTAAAACTAACCATAAACCATAAACCCTGAATCTTAAACTTACAATCCTAAACCCTAAACCTTAAACCTTAAAACCCTAAACCCTAAAACCTAAACCCTAAACCCTAAACCTAAACCCTAAACCAAAAAACACAAACCTCAAATATACAACTAACCCTAAACCCTAAACCCCAAACCCTAAACCCTAAAGTCTAAAACCTAAAACCTGCCTAAATAAATAAACTAAAAATAAAATAAATAAATAAACTTAAGCCTAAATAAAATAAAATAAAAGTATAAACAAGAACCTAAAAGTAAACCTAAACCAAAATGTAAAAATAAAATAAAATAAAAAATAAAAATTAAACTTAAATAATATAAATAAAAACCCAAACTAAACTAAAAAATAAAATAAACCTAAAAATAAAAAACCTAAATAAAATAAAAACTAAACATAAAATAAAATAAAATAAACCTAAAATAAAATAAAATAAAAACTAAATAAAACCTAAACCTAAAACTAAACATAAAAAATAAATAAAATTAAAACCTAAAAAAAAAAAAAACATCCTAAACCTAAAATAAAAATAAAATAAACCTAAACCTAAATTAAAATAAACTAAACTAAAATAAAAATCTAACCTAAACCTAAAATAACTAAACCAAACCCTAAACTAAATAAAATAAACTAAAATAAAACTAAACCTAAACTAAAAAATAAAACCTAAAATAAACCTAAAATAAAACCTAAACCCAAACAAAAAAAAATAAATGAAAACCTAAACCTAAACCTAAAATTAAAAAATAAAACCTAAACCTAAAATAAAATAAATAAAATAAAACTAAACTAAAATATAAACATAAACCTAAACCTAAACCTAAAAAATAAACTAAAATAAAAAACCTAACAAAAATAAATAAACCTAAAATAAATAAACTAAACTAAATAAAAATAAAAAATCAACCTAAATAAAATAAAAAATAAAAAAAACTAAAATAAATAAAAAGTAAATTGAATAAACTAAATAAACCTAAATCTACTAGTTTACTTAATTTTTTTTAAAAAAACCCATAAACCCTAAACCCTAAACCATAAATCCTAGATCCTAAACCCTAAACCCTAATTCCTAAATAACCCAAACCTACAAAACCTAAAACTACAAGTTTTAAACCCTAAACCCAAACCTAACCCTAAACTAACCCTAAACCCTAAAACATAAACCCTAAACCCAAAACCCTAAACCCTAAACCTAAACCATAAAAACCCTAAACCCTAAAGCTGAAACCACAAACCCTAAACTAACCCTAAACCCTAAACTCTAAACCTTAACCCTAAATCGTAAAACCCCAAACCCTGAAACCCTAAACCCTAAACCCTAATCCTAAACCCTAAAACCATAAACCTAAAACCCAAAACCCTAACCCTAAACCCAAACTAAAACTAAACCTAAAGTAACAAAATAAATTAAAAATAAACCTAAACCCTAAAACCTAATAAACCTAAACTCTAAGAATGGGTAGAACCTTGATGGCAACATCACTATGCCTAATCTGGGTGGAGGCGGCCAACACATGGTGGTGGATCTGGAGGTGCTGGTGGATATGGAGGTGAGACGAACGATAGAGGTTACAACCATGGTGGTGGCGGAGGGGAGAGATGGGGGATATGAATGTAGATCCCGTAACTTAAGAGGCTATGGTGGTTCTGATGGGAACTGGAGAAACTAAAGAATGACCGATCTGATCTGTTGCTTATGGAACTGTCTTTATAAGAGATGCTAGTTATTCAGGCTTTTAATTTGCTCTAAATGTACCATTTTTTATTTAGGTCATCCAGGTTCCAGAAAAGTTGGTGTTACTTGAAAACTAAAAAAGAAAAATATTGAATTTGAATTTGTTCACCTTAAGAAAAAAAAACAAAACCTTAAACCCAAACTAAAACCATAACCCTAGACCTAAAAAACCCAAAACCCTAAAAAAAATAAACCCTAAACTATAAACCCTAAGCCCTAAACCCCCAACTAAACCTAAACCCTAAACCCTAAAAAGCTAAAAACCTAAACCTAAAAAATAAACCTAACAAAATAAATAAATAAACCTAAACCAAAATAAAATAATAAAATAAAATGTAAAAAACCTAAACCAAAACCTAAACCTAAACTTAAACCTAAAAGAAAATAAAAAAATAAAACTAAAAAAAAAAAATAAATAAAACCTAAACTAAACTAAAAAAAAATAAAACCTAAATAAAATAAACTAAACTAAAATAAAATAAAATAAAATAAAACTAAATAAAACCTAAACCTAAAAAAAAATAAACCTAAAATAATAAAAAATAAAAAACTTAAACCCTAAACTTTAAAAAACCTTAACCTAAAGTAAAAATAAAAAAACTTAAACTTAAACCTAAATTAAAATAAACTAAACTAAAATAAATAAAACATAAACCTAAACTAAACCTAAACCCTACATAAAAAATAAAATAAACTAAAATAAACTAACCCAAAACTAAAAAATTAAACCTAAGAATAAACCAATAAAACCTAAACCCTAAACCTAAAACATAAAAATAAAAATCCTAAACCTAAACATAAAAAATAAAAAAAAATAAACCTAAACATGAAAAATAAAATAAAAATAAAATAAACTAAAAATAGTCCTAAACTAGAAAAAATAAACTAAAATAAAAAATCTTAACTAAAATAAATAAACCTAAAATAAAATAAAAATGAGCCTAAATATAATAAAAAATAAAATAAACTAAAATAAATAATAAATAAACTAAATAAACCTAAACCTATGACTTTATTTAATTTTTTTAAAAAAAACCCTTGCCATAAACACTAGACCCTAAATCTTAAAACCCTAAACCATAAACCCTAAACCCTAAAGCCTAAACCCTAAGCCCTAAACACTAAAACCCTAAACCCTAAATAAACCATAAAACCCACAACCTAAAACCCTAAACCATATACCCCAAACCCTAAATGTTAAACCCTAAAAAACATAAAAAACTAAACTAAACTAAATAAAACATAAAAAATAAAAAATAAAAACCTTAACAAAAATAAAATAAAATAAAATAAAAACCTAAATGAAAACCTAAAGCTAAAACTAAACCTAAACCCAAACCTAAATGTAAAAATAAAATAAAATAAAAATAATAACTAAACTAAAATAAAAATAAAAAAACCAAACTAAACTAAAATAAAATAAACATAAAATGAAAAATAAAATAAAATAAAACTAAATTTAAAATCAAAATATAATAAACCTAAAATAAAATAAAATAAAACTAAATAAAACTAAACCTAAAAAAAATAAAAACATAAAATAAATAAAAAATCAATCAAAATAAAACCTAAACCCTAAACTCAAAAAAATAAAGAAAAATAAAATAAACCTAAACCTAAACTAAAATAAACTAAACTAAAATATATATAAAACCTAAATCAAAACCTAGAATAAATTATATACCTAAATGCTAAACTAAATAAAATAAAATAAACTAAAATAAACTAAACCTAAACTAAATAATAAACCTAAAAAAAAACCTAAAAGAAAACTTAAAACCTAAACCTAAAAAAATATAATAAAAAAATAAACTTAAACCTAAAGATAAAAAAAACCTAAACCTTAAAAATGAAATAAAAATAAAACTAAACTAAAAAATAAGAATAAACCTAAACAAAAACCTAAAATATAAACTAAAATACAAAACCCAAATTAAAATAAATAAACATAAAATAAATAAAATAAACTAAAAAAAATAAAAAATAAACCTAAATAAAAAAAAGAAATAAAGAAAAATAAATGAAATAAACTAAAACCTAAACTCTATTTTATTTAATTAAAACCCTAAACCCTAAAAAATCCTAAACCCTAAACCCTAAATGCTAAACCCTAAACTAACGCTAAATCTTAAACCCTAAACCCTATACCCTTAACACTCAAAACCCTAAACCCTAAAGCCTATACACTTAACCCTAAACCCTAAACCCTAAACCCTAGACCCAAACCCTAATCCCTAATCCCTAAAACCACAAACCCTAAAACCCTAAACCCTAACCCTAAACCCCAAATCCTAAACCTAAAGCTAAGGTAATTAAATAAATTAATAAATAAGCCTAAACCATAAATTCTAATAAACCTAAACCCTAAGAATGTGTAGAACTTTGATGGTAGGAACATCATCGCCATTAGTCACTTTAAATCGGTGGAGGCGTGGAGAAGCATTCTCATGCTGATCTGATGTCATGGATTTGGAGGCGGAGGAGAAATGGAGGTTACCAGGTGGTGCGGAGGAGAGATCGTGGGATATGATGGTGGATCCCTACTCAGAGGCCGAGTGGTTCCGATGGGAACTAGAGAACCAAGAACCCATCCGATCTACTTATGAAACTGTTCTTAAGTAGATGATTCTCTATTCAGCTTTTTGATTTGCACGATTTCATTTTTTATCAATGTTGTCGCTATGTCTTAGAAAACATAGTGTTTCTTGATGAAATCAAAAAGAAGAAATGTTGAATATGAATTTGTTCACTATTAAAAAAAATGCCAAAAATCCTAAACCCTAAAACTAAACTTGAACCATTGACCTAAAACCTAAACCTAACTAAAATAACTAAACCCTAAACTAAAAAAAAAAGCTAAACCCTAAACTCTGAACCCTAAACCCTAAACCCCAAACCTTAAACCCTAAACCCTAAACCCCAAACCCTAAACCCTAAATCCTAAACCCTCAACTAAACCTAAACCGAAAACCCTAAACTCTAAACTCTAAAAAGCTAAAAACCTAAACCTAAACAAAATAAAACCTAAAAATAAAATAAATTAATAAACCTGAACCATTGTAAAAAAATAAATAAAATAAAACCTCACTAAAACCTAAACCTAAAACCTAAACCTAAACTTAAACCTAAAAAAGAAAATTAAAAAATAAAACTAAACTAAAATAAAATAAATAAAACCTAAACTAAAAATAAAAAAAACCTATAATATAAACTAAACCCAAAATAAAATAAAATAAACCTAAAATAAAATAAAATAAAAACTAAATAAAAACCTAAACCTAAAAAATAAACCTAAACATAAATAAAAAAATAAAACTTAAACCCTAAACTAAAAAAAACTAAACTAAAATAAAATAAAATAAACCAAAACTTAAACTAAAACTAATAAACTAAACTAAAATAAATAAAACCTAAACCTAAACTTAAAATAAACTAAACCTAAACCTAAATATAAAATATAATAAACTAAAAATAAACCTAAAGCTAAATTAAAAATAAAACCTAGAAATTAAACCTAAAATAAAACCTAAAACCTAAAAATAAATAAAATAAAACATAAACCAAAACCTAAAATTAAAAAATAAAACCTAAACATAAAAAAAATAAAAGTAAACTAAAAAATAAACCTAAACCTAAAACCTAAAACTCAAATAAAACCTTAACTAAAACATAATACTAAAATAAATAAACAAACTAAATAAAAAAAAATAAGCCTAATAAAATTAAAAATAATATAAACTAAAATAAATAAAAAATAAACTAAATAAACTAAATAAACCTAAACTACTTTTACTTAATTTAAAAAACCCTAAAATCTAAATCAACCCTTAAAACCCTAAACCCTAAACCCTAAACCTAAATCTAAACCCTAATCCTAAAGGCTAAAGCCTAAACCCTAAAGCTAAACCTACACCCTAAAATCCTAAACCCTAAAATCTACAACATAATCCCTAAACCCTAAACCTCAAACCTTAAACCATAAACCACTAACCTTAAAACCTAAAACCAAAACCTAAACTAAATAAACCTAAAATAAAATAAGTAAAAAACCCTAAACCTAAAGAAAATAAGAAAATAAAATAAATTAAAATCTAAACTAAACCTAAACCTAAACCTAAACCTAAACCAAACCTAAAAGTGAAAATAAAAAATAAAAATAAAATTATCTAAAATAAAATAAATAAATCCTAAACTAAATAAAAAATAAAATAAACCTAAAAAAACCTAAATAAAATAAAAACTAATTGTAAAATAAAAATAAAATAAACCTAAAATAAATAAAAAATAAATAAAAACCTAAACCTAAAAAATAAACCTAAAAAAGAAAACAAAAAATAAAACCTAAACCCTAAACTAAAAAAAGAAACCTAAACATAAAATAAATAAAATAAAATAAACCTAAACCTAAACTAAAATAAAATAAATGCTCATAGAGGTGGAGGTGAGGCTGGTTATCACAAGGTGGTGGGGAACTGAGGGGTGGATGGATATGAAGGTGATTATTGGAGTAGTGGCAGTTATGGAGGTGGAAGGAGTGATGAAGGCTACAACCGTGGGGGTGGCAGAGGGAGAGATCGGGGATATGATGGCAAATCTCGCTACTCAAGAGGCGGGGGAGATTTTGATGGGAACTGGAAAAACTAAAGAATGGTCGATCCGATCTACTATTTATGGAACGTGTCTTTATAGTAAAGATGGTTCTACTTATCTAGATTTTGATTTCATGGGTGGTCATTTTTTTGATCAATGTCATTGCTATGTCAGAAAACTTGGGTACTTGGTCGATGAAATTGAAAAGAAGAAATGTTGAATTTGAATTTATTCTTTGTTAGAAAAAAACCTTAAACCTTAAACCCTAAATCCTAAACCTTAAATCCTAAACTAAAACTTAAACCCTAAACCAAAAACAAACCCTAAACCTAAACTCTAAACTCTAAACCTAAAAAACCTAAAACTAAAAACCTAAAAAACTAAACCCTAAACCTAAATCAAAACTAAACCCTAAATCTTTTATACCTATACCTGCAAACCCTAAACCTCAAACCTAAACTTAAACCCTAAACTTAAACCTAACCTAAACCCTAAAACCATAAAACTTTAAACCCTAAAACCTACAACCTTAAAAAACCTAAACCTAAACTAAACCCTAAATTAACCTAAACCCTAAATTCTAAACTAACCCTAAACCTAACTTAAAACCTAAACCCTAACCTTGAATAAAGATGTCATTAGAGTATATCTAAAAATGACCTAATCCTAACATAGTTATGGCTAAGAAAAATGTCTTCAAGAGACTTTCCTTGACTATTAGAGATTTGAATACCCAAAACCCTAACCCTAAATCATATTATAATACCATATATTATAGTATTATGTAGCATCATATATTTGAGCATGTATTGATGTTTTTGGAGGTTATAAGATGCTTTGAAATGTTTTAGTATATTATGGTATTTTGCCCTATAATCTATATTAATATAAATCATAAAAATATTAATTTAATAAATCAGATGATGAAATTTGTTTTATGTGAAGTGGAATTAGGTTGTAAAGGTGTGCTACGCCACTTGTAGTCTAAAATGTAAGATTTTATGTTCAAAATAAATATTATATGTTGTAGCATAGTATAGCATCATATATCATAATATATTATTCTATGATTTTAAATTCTTTAGTATTTTACAATCAAAATGAGCCTACACTAGCATTATTTATAAAAATGTTAATTTAGACATTAAAATGGTGGAATTTGGCTAAATTCATAATAGTAGAGCATGGAATCATAATATATTATTTAAATCTAAAATATGTAAGTTACTATATATAGTTTTTATTGTTTAGACTAATTTTATGATTTTTTATCTTAAGCAATCCCTTGTGATGTGATATAAAATATAATAATATAATATGTTATAGTGTATTATAATAGGAGATGCCATAACATAGTGTAGCATCATGCATTATAGCATACTATTGTGTATTACTACTTATTGTTTAGCAAATTTAAGTTTCATTATATGGAAAAAAAAGATCTATTGGGAATAAAAATCTATAATCCACCAGGATTAAGATCAATCGACTTTTAATTTTATTTGTTTTAATTGATGTGGAGGCATATCTCTGAGATATGCTCGAGTCCATTGGGATTGGGTATATGAACCTTCCACTAAAGCATTCACTATTCGCTGGGGATTGGGATTTGAGTTTGATTTCATAGCTTTATTTGGGATATATATGCTGGGGATAAGAATTTGTTTGGATTTCTTTGATTTGTACTCTACTGTAGGAGTTATTTTAATTTGGCTCTACTAGGGAGGTTGGTTTTGAATTTAATTTTTTTACTTGACTTTTTATATATGATTCTCCATTGGGAAGAAGGGTTTGATTTAACTCTGGGTAAAATCGATGGGTTTAATTTAACTGAATTAATGTATGGACTTGTGATAGACCCATGAGAATCTATATCAGCCTTGACCTACCTCGTTTATAAAACTAAAGGGATATTCTACTAGCTATGGGGTAGAGCTAGACTACCTAAGGGGTTACCTTTCAGTGTGCAATGGCTATGCCAAGAAGAAGGCATAGCAAAGTTACATCTTCCAAAGAGAGGTACAACAGCTGGGGTGACCTGTTGGATGCATAACAAATTAAACCTGACCTAGGGCGACTATTGAGTGAGTGCCTCTGGGGGCTTATGTCAACTAAAAAATATTTAAGAATAATTTTATCTTAATTTCATGTGATTTGATATTGTTTGGTTGGTTTATTTTGATTTTGAATTGGGGCATATCCACTGGAGCTGGCCAAATTTGATAGATTTAATGTCATGTCAAGGGATGGACCCACGGAGAAGGGGCTATATCAAACTTGTCCTATCTCGCATTTACAAATCCAAAGGATAGTTTACCATGGGTAGTAGCCAACCTAAGGAGTTGCCTTTTCATGTGCAACGCTTGTGCTAGGAAGAAGACGTAGCCAACTTTCATCTTCCAAAGTAGGGAACAACGGCTGGGGTGACCTGTTGGTACCATAACAAATCAAACCTAACTACATCGCCGAGTGAATGCTTGGACTTATATCAACTCAAGAGTAATCGATGATTTCTATAGGGAGTTTTGCTACACCGCCTAAAAGATAGGATACCGCTTGAGAAAAGGTGCTAGGGTGTCCTCCTAATCCACAAGTGAATATATATTTTATTTATATGTTTGCATGGACCTTATGGGACCACTAAGGGCTATGTCATTTGACCTATCTCAAATTTATGGACTTAGGAGAATCTACACATCCATAGAATGGATTCTCCAACCATGTGGGTGGTTACTAAGAAAGGAGAACTGCCCAACTGATAGTAACAGGTAGTATCTAAATGGGGTTACAAAGGACGTAATCCAAATATAGTGCCCATAGATGTTGTTAGGGTTATCTTGAGCCCGTAAAAGTAAGCCTATAGGTAATGGCCAACTCAAGGAGAAAGCATAGTAGACTTACATCGCCATGAGTGGTGTATCCTAAGGTGCAAGAACCAATCAACCTAAGGTGTACGCCAAAGATGAGTGGTGTATCTAATAGCATAGTGAGAACCAACCAACCTAAGGTGCCCGTCGGTGTGCAATGATCAATCTAGAAAGAAAGCATGTAGGCTTACAACTTTCCAAGAAGAACTGATCATCACGATAGTCTATCATCGTCGGGACAGATGCTATTTGACCTAGAGCGACTACTAAGCTGGAAGGACCGATCTAGAATAGCAAATGAGGGAAAGAGCCACTAGGGGACTTATCCTAAACCTCAAATATACCACCCAATCACTACACGTAAGGCTAATCCAAAAAAGCATAGACTCACATCCTCTAAATAAAAGACAACATGAGGTAGCTTACTAGCCACGCAGTAAGGCCTACCAAACTAATAAGCATTCAGTGCAAAGGGCAAGTAAAGAAGGAAAGCATAGTAAACTTACATCCTCCAAAGCAAGAAGTACATTAGGTGACAGCAAGGTAGCAATGACCTAGAGCAACTAATGAATGCCAGGGTGTTATCTCAACTGAGTAGCCCAAGACAAAAGATATGTGTTTGTTTTATATGTTTGTATGTAGTTTGTATTTATGTTGTGTCAATGAAGGATAGGACCTCGCTCAAGTTCCTTACACCTACCCTAAACACATCATGGTGGATTCACAAATGAAATTTTCATTGATTATTGTTATTTTAAAACATGATTTATAATATTTATTTAAGTAGAGCATATTGGTTGGAAGCATTGGGCACTTTCCTTATGATTAATAAGCTGTTAAGATCCTCCTCCCTCTCTATGGCAAAAGGGCCTTCCCAAGTTGGTTCAAACTTACCTCCATCTTACAATGGGCAACAATCGCCTCCTTAGAACTAAAATAAGCTCTCCTACTTGAAAAGCTCTAGGATGGACCAACTTGTGAAGTTGAATCATTTTAGCTTTCTACAACTCAAGGTTATGGCATGCCCGCAGATGATCTCCTCCAAACCTTCAAGCTCTTCTAACCAACTTGGTGTTCCCTCACAGGATCTTGCTACCCACAACTATCCTTCATGATGGGAGTTGGACTCTAATGGTAGAATGGCTGCACCCATACATTAAAGAGAAAGGAGTAGATTAAGTTGGAGTTCTATATGTGAGCCCACAAGGCTTCAACTAATTGCTCATGCCACTATTGCTTGTTGTTGTGAGTGTCATCTTTAGTATTTGGATGAGAGTTTTGTTGAAGTCTTCAAGCCATTTTCCTCTCATAGTTGGTGGTAATATCTCCAATATATGTTGTGTCTCCAGAAAGGTTGTTGATCTGCACTTGAATTTAGTACCATTATCGATATAATTCATCGAGGCAAACCTATATATGATATGGTTCCTAAAACCTAGAGGACATGCTCACCGGACCTGAAATAATCATCTTCCCATTTGGAAAAGTAATCGAATACTAAGATGAATTGATGACCCATGGAAGAAGGAGGATCAATCGACCCACTATGTCGGTACCAACACCGAATGGCCATGATGCTAGGATGTAGAATGTTGGATGGTTGTAGACCACACCGTATTTGCATTGGTGGCATCGCCAATCATCCATGCAATTTGATCATGACATCTAGTAGTATCCTAGTCTTAATCTTTCATCTTCGCAAATTAGTTAGCTCCACATAATCTTGAGTGTACTTTGGCCATGATCATATGTGCTTTGTGCTTTTTCTAAACATAACGTAACTACATATGATTGAAAGACTATTAATACAAGACACCATCGACATGAGTACAAGAAAGAGTTCTCCGCTTCATCGATGGGCTTGAGACTTCTCTTGAGGTAGTTTTCTTTATTTAGGTAATCCATGAATGGCTACCTCCAATCTAACTCCTCCTTCTTCTAATGGAAACCTTCCTTCAAGAGAGTACCTTTTGATGAGATCAATAAGGGATAAGACTTGTCTATTTTGGACCTTTATTGATTTGGACTCATCCTAGAAATGCCATCTCCTTGGAAATCTTGGCTAAAGCATATGGCATTCTCTCCTCAAGGAATCTTATAAATGGTAACCTCTAAGATTTGGGCCAACAACTCCATGGTGTACTTGTGGTGGATGGAGCTTGGGCTTTATAACCTTATAGGAACCAAAGCAATTTGGTTGATAACTAGATGAGAATCCCTAAAGATATTGATGTTCTGGATTCTTAATGTAACGGCTAACTCAAGACCAACAATCGAGCCTCATATGGGCTTCATTGAGAATGATGATGATGAGAATCTCATCACATTGATGTCCAGTTAAGATAACTATTCTACACCTACCTTTCTTGGAATAGTAGATTGTGGTTCTTCTCCTATTTGAGAAGTCACACCATCAAAGTACATCCCAAGTGGTGAATGCTAGTATCCCAAGTTCATGATTTATTCATTATGGAGATCATCACTAAGTAGGGAGTCAGCAAGAAGTGGGTTTGCTGCTAAGAAATCCACTAGCACTTATCCTTTCACTGCACGGGGGTAGGGGTACGAAGGTAATGTAAAATTATGACCATCGCCAACCGTGATCATGAGGAGATACTATCGTGGATTGATCCTTGAGATTAAGTTCACTAGGAAGCATGTAGTGGTGTAGCTTTTGGGATGCAAAGATTAAAGCTAGGCAATACTTCTCAATGGGTGGATAATTAGCTTCAGTAGGGATTAGATGACAGTTGAGGTAATAGAGTGCATTTTCCTTCCCTTCATCATTGGCTTGGGACAATAAAGCACCAAGGGAGTTGTCTAATGCAGCAGTGTAAAGTTAGAGTGGCTTGCCCAAGATAGAGGCTACTAGAACTGATGATGTCATCAAGTAATGCTTGATGTCTTTGAAGGCATGCTCACACTTGTCATCCCACTTGAACTTGGCATTCTTTTTGACAAGTGCTGAGAATAGCTGACATCTTCCCGATAGGTTGGATATAAAGTGTCTTAGATATGCCACTTAGAATGATCTGACTTGAGTTAAACTTTTAAATTTTTGATATTACCTTGATCTTCTCTAAATTTATTTTGATTCCCTTGTGTCAAACAATAAACCCAAGAAATTTTTCTGAAGCTACACCGAATGCACACTTCTGGGGGTTCATTTTGAGGTTAAATTGTCTTAACTATTCAAAAACTACTCTCAAGTCAAAGAGATGGTCTTCCTTTTTCTCTACTTTTGACCACGAGATCATCGACATAGCACTTGAATTGATGATGAATGAGTTCATCAAGATTGAGTCAGTCTCACGTATGTAGCAACGATTTTAAGGCTAAAAGGCATGACCTTATAGCAATAGATTGTGATCGAGGTTCTAAAAGTAGTGTTTCTTTCATCTTCATGGACCATCTTTATTTGGTTATATCTAGATGAGTCATCCATGAAATAGAAGACTACATTTGATTTGGCAATATCCACCATCAGCCTCGAGATTAGTACTAGAAATTCAACTTTTGGACATTTCTAAAATCGCATATGTTAATTTGGCCATTCTTTTCTTAACCGCAATGGTGTAATTTTAGTAGGTTCTAGTGGTAGTGTAAAACATTAGAACAAGTCATTAATAAGAGTGAGCGATTTAGATATTTAGGCTCTATTGTTCAAAATGATGGTGAAATAGATGGAGATGTTATTAGTAGAATTCAAGTTGGATAAGTGGAGGAATGCATCAGCCTATTGTGATAGAAAAGTTCCACTTAAACTTAAAGGAATATTTTATAAGATGGTGGTGAGACCCGCAATGACTTATGGTGCAATGTTGGCCAATAAAGAGAAGCATAAGACTAAGTTAAGTTTAGTGAGATGAGGATGCTTAGGTGGATGAGTGGCTTTACTCTTAGAGATAAAATGCTAAAATGAGTATGTTCGGGAAAAAGTTGGAGTAGCTCCAAAGATAAGATTAGAGAGAGTCGCCATGGTTTGGCCACATAAAATAGTCCAATGACCTTAGAGATTATATGCATTAGATTTGCCTTGTTAAGAAAGGTAGATAGACCTAAAAGACTTGGTTAAGATGTATAAAAAATGACCTTAGTATACTTGAATTAAATGAGAATTTTTCAAATAATAGGACACAATGGAGACGAAGGATAGCCGACCCCACTTAGTGTAATGAAGGATTGTTGTTGTTGTTGTTGTAATGACACTGGCTAACCAGGTAGGGTATTTTTCTTCCCAGATCAAGCCAACATCGATGAATTTCTTCACCTCAAAAATGACCTATTGTTCTATGTCTAATCGCATGCCTAGGAGCTTGCTTGATGGGGTTAGCGACGCTCTATTGCTTATAGACCGCTATGTTAGAGCTAATCTAGGCATCTCTTCATAACTCCATGCAAAGTAGTCCTTAAACTCACCCAATCTAAGTCATTGGTTTCAATTCATTCAACAAAGAACTGATGTTCCTAAGTTAATTTCCTGAGCTCATCGATGGTTGACTTGATCTCTTCTTTGAACTCTAGCATCTTTGACTTCAAAATCATCTAGATCATTTGAAGTTTCTAAGCATAGTCTTCATATCGCTAATGTGATTTGAAAAGAACCTATCGATTCAAAATGATTAGTGAGGTAGTAATCATCACTGGACCTTGCATCAATCCTAGTCCGGTCTTAATTGAGAGCTTTTGCATTTGTTCTTCCATATTCTTTCAAGTAGTCCGTTGTGCTTTGACCAAGTATGTGGAATTAACCATTTCTTTGAACACATAAGTACCAATCAAAAGGTAATTATATTAAATCTTTATGAATCACCCATAAGTTCTACATCAACTTCTGACTTGAGGATGATGCTCCTTAAAGAACCTCTAAGTATTCATACCTATGGATGACTTAGGGCTTCCTTAACAACCAAAACCTCGCCTTTTGAGAGGAATGTGGGGATAGAGGTTCCCAACCGATGCCTAACTATTTTACATATAGACTTGTATACACTTATGCTTTGCTTTGGAGCCCACCGCTATCTCGCTCAAATGTCACCTCCAAGGGAATCTACTACTAAGAAGAGCTGTCTGGTGTGCTAACCATATAAGACTCATCCTATGAACTAGATTCTAAGTCTATATGGATAATAGGTGTACTCCTGGTAGCTTTGGCTGGCCATTAAGGAGGTTTTCCACCCCACTACCGCTTAAACTAGCCTCTTCCTCGGTGGAGGTCAGGTCATCCTACCAATATGTTTGAATGGAGTAATAACGTGGTGTAATCTAAGGTCGCCCTCCTCCAAGTCTATTTCTCCTTTATTTTCATTTTTCATTTTCTTTTCTTTTCTTTTCTTTTCTTTTTTTATTTTTTTATTTTAAACTTTGTTCATAAGAATAGACTTGTTGATTTTGAGGGAGGTAGTAAGCATCATCATATATGCCACCACATGAATCGTAAATGGCTTAGATCTCATTACACAAGATGATTCAACCTCTCACAAACTTCATACATTGAGAGAGGATGGAACTATATTGTTCTCATGTATCCATGGTCTCCCAAGCAAAGCATTGAAAGATGTATCCGAAGTCTATAATGTGAAACTATGTTTGATCTTCCAATCATCTATCTCCAAGGGCAACACTATAGCCTAAGGCCTATTGACCTCGGATTCAATCTTCCCATCATAGACATAGTTGTCTTCTAGACACTAAGACTTCCTTAGTCATAAGACACTTCTAACAATTAGGTAAACACTTAACCTAAGCCTAATGACTTAGAATGGTTAACCAAATCCAATCCATGTTCACCTTCTCAAACCAAACCTCAAGTTCAATTCAAACATTAAATTCAAATCCAAATCAAAACCCAAATTCCAAAACCAAATTATTGAAGCCCATGATCAAATCCAAACTTGAAACCCTTCCTAAGCCATATGACCTATCCCATGGACTTAGCCAATTCTAATCCAAATCAATCAAAATCAATTAATTTTCTAATAATTTATATCTTCCATCATCTTCCTAAATTTAAGTCAAATCTACATTCAAATGATCAAAACTAAATCAAACTAAATCAAATTAAATCAAAACTCTTCCTAAGCTATCCCATGGACTTAGCCAAATAATAATCCAAATCAAGTCAAACTCAATTGATTTTCTTACAAATGAATCATATTTTCAATCATCTTCACAAATTTAAATGAAATATACATTTAAATAATCAAAACTAAATCAAATCAAATCAAAATCCAAACCTAAGAGACATGACCCAACTCCATGGACTTAGCCAAATTCCTTCAATCCAAAACCCAAATTAAATTGATTTTCTCATGAATCAATCATACCTTCAATCATATTCACAAATATAAATGAAATCTATAATCATCAAGCCAAACCAAAATCAACCCAAGTCAAACCCAACTTAACCTTTTTGACTTGAAAATGTTCAAATGAACCAAAACCCATTTGAACTCAAGTTAATGCAATTGAATTTATATATCAATTCCAAATCCATATATAAACTCAACTAAATTAAACTCAACCCAAAATCAAGCTAACTAAACCCAATTGGTCCACTTGACCCAAAGTGGCCAATTTGACCTATTTGAGCCAAGTTCTAATCCTACCCAAATTGGATTGAACCAAGCCCATCAAAAACTCCCATCATGATTGTTGATCACCCTAGTCTCTGTCACAAATTGGGTCAAACTAAGTCGACTTGGTCATTTGACCAAGTCAACCCTTAACCCATATGAACTCAAACTATCCAATTTGCAACCTAAGCCAAATCCCTTAAAACCAATGATTCATACCATATCAAAATCAATATTTGAATATGATTTGACCTTCAATTGAATCAAACCAAACCCAATTTTCCCTCTTGACCCAAGTTGAACCAAATTGACCTAAAAGACCAAATGGGTTCAAATCAAAATATAAACCAAATTGATTGTAGCCAATGGCTCAAGTTCATTCCAAATTGATTGTTGAACTTGAACAAACCAATGACTAGACCCAATTGAACCCAATCAACTACTTAGCCCAAATTGGCCTACAGTTCAAGTTAGCCTAGATAAAACTAAATCTAAATTAATTGAAATAGAAGCCACAATCATCTTCAATTGGTCAACTAAACCCAAACCAACACCCAACCCAAGTTAATTTGGCCAATTTGGTCAAATTGTCAACTTAACCCATTTGACCCAAATGAATTCAAATGAGCCAAAATCAAATCTAAGCCAAACTAAACCAAAATATCCCAAATGATCATATGAACTTGACAACCCTAGTTTGACCCAATTTGACCAATTGGTCAACTTAACTCAACCTAACCCAATTTGACCTAAATGAGTCAAATTGAGCCAAACCTAACCAAATCTACTCTAATTGACTTGAAATTTAAGCTAACCCACTTTTGGCTCATTTCAAATCTGCCCAAATCAAATCCAATGCTAAATGATCATTCTACCCTTGGGTCAAGGGCATCACATGAGACAATTCAACCATGTAAGTGATCATTTCAATTCCTTGGCCACTTGGTACTCTCCCAATGGTCCACCTAAGCACCTAGACAACCGACCCCAAGAGGTGGTTGGGTTGGTCATGACCCATGGGAGGTGAAATCACCTCACCCCTTCCCATTGAGCATTTGAAACTCACACCCATGATTTGGCCACCTCCACACCTTCAACCAACCAAGCCACTCACCTCCTCGCCACTCGAGATGGCCAATAGATGCCAAACCCAATCCCACCATCTGACAAGATGAAGAGGGTATACACCCTCATTTCACTCCACTCAAACACACACAAAATTCTTTCCTCGTGAGCCTAGCTACCCAAGATGAGTTAGAGCCATACCCTTCCAAGTTCATTCCTCGATCAAAAATGCCATTCTCATTCCAAACAGACACTCCCATTTTGACCTAACTTACCCATTTCTCCATCAAACTCAAATTAACTTTGTGCACCTTCCCATGATGTCGAAAGCAAGAACAAATCATCTTCCAAGCTTCAGCATTAGAGGTGGGACTTTGATCAAAGCCGAGCTCCAAATCATCGCTCATGGCCTTCTAAGTGAACATCAAATAATTGGTCCAATATGCTCAATGGCTATCTCCATGTAGACGAGTCGTAAGTTTTAAATAGCTAATCCCACCATACACCATGTTAAAAGCGTGCCACCTCAGATGCCTACATGCCAACGGATTAGGCTTTACTAAGGCTTAATTAATCATTTTTAATAGCTGAAACTTCTAAAAATCATAAAAAATCATAGAGAAATAAAAAATGTAAATAAATACTCATTTTAAAGGTATTTTAGAGGAGAATTAATTAAAAATGATCTTAACTAATTTTAAATAGTAGTTAAGGTTTAATTGCAAAATTTATTAGCTTAATTACTCCTTAATTACTTGAGCAATTATTCCTAAATTTTGTGGGTTAATTTAGGGATGATTTCTCCTCCATAATTTTCTTGGGATTTATTGCTCACATAATTAGGAAAATTGACTAAATAAACCTTAACTACTCAGACCTAATTAATTAAATCATGTGGTAGATCTTTAGGTGTTTAATAACCTAATGGAGTTTAATGAAATTATGGTTAGTCCACATGTGTGGGAAAACCATAAGAGTAATTAATTAAGTCCCTTAATCTAATTAACTATTAATCATGAGCCAATTGCATTAGGCCCCTTTTATTTCCTAAGATCATTGCAAGTTTATTTTCCATGCATATCATATTGGCTCATAATTATTTAGTTAATTACTTTAAGGTGACATAGTATGGGTAATTAATTCATCTAATTAAGGGTTCAACTTAATTAACCCATATAATCAACTTAATTATATTTTCTTAAATTAAATCAAATCACTAATGTGGGAAAGGGTTTAAAACAACAAGTGATGATTTCTCTTCTCCTCTTCAATCAAATCAAATCCAAAATTAATGAAAGAAGCTTTGGTTAGTTTTAAATAATCTTATTTGATTTGATTGTCCTTAAGAACTAGTTTGGTTGAATGAATCACATGTTTATATTTAATTGTCTTCATTCCAATCATGTTAAATTTGGTATCTCATTTGAATCCATGCATCCATCTTTTCAAAATCAAGTAAAATAAAATGGATTTCCTTTATGTAAGCTTGCATGTGTTGATTTAATTTAATATATGCGTATTATCACTATTAAATCCAAATGTATTTTCAAAAGCTTATAAATGAATAATAATTTGTTATGATGGTTATAAATACATAAGAAATGCATGTGCATATAACTTAAGTGTATGAATGAGTTCTTTTCTTATTCATATGTTGATTAATATAAGATTGAATGGTAATATATAGTCTCGACATGGGAACACGAGGTTTTAGCTTTCTAAGAGGTCATTTGATTGCATCACTTCATTAGTTTGTTTCTTGGTTGATGAAATCGAAAAGAAGAAATGTTGAATCTGAATTTGTTCTCTATTAAAATAAGAAAAAAAACCAAAAAACCCTAAACCTAAAACCTAAACCCTAAACCTAAACCCTAAACCCAAAAAACCCTAAACCCTAAACCCTAAACCCTAAACGCTCAAAACCTTAAAAACCTAAACCTAAACTAAATAAAACCTAAAAATAAAATAAATAAGAAAACCTAAACCTAAATAAAATAAAAAAATAAAAAATAAAACCTAAACTAAAACCTAAACCTAAACCTAAAATAAATAAATAAATAAAACTAAAATAAAATAAAATAAATAAAAATCTAAACTAAATTAAAAAATAAAATAAAAATAAAAAACCTAAATAAAATAAAAACTAAACATAAAATAAAAATAAAATAAACCAAAAAAACTAAATAAAAACCTAAACCTAAAAAATAAACCTAAAAATAAAACAAAAAATTAATAAAACCAAACCCTAAACTTAAAAAAAAGAAAACTAAAATAAACTAAACTAAGATAAATAAAACCTAAACCCTAAATTAAATAAAATAAAATAAACTAAAAATAAACCTAAATCTGAACTAAAAATAAACCTAAAAAAAACATAAAATTAAAACCTAAAGCCTAAACCAAAAAAATAAAATAAAATCCTAAACCGAAACCTAGAAATAAAAAATGAAACCTAAACCTAAAAAATAAAATAAAAATAAACATAAACCTAAACCAAAACCATAAAAAAACCTAAACTAAAATAAATAAATTTAAAATAAATAAACTAAACTAAATTATAATAAAAATATACATAAATAAAAATAAAATAAATAAAATAAACTAAAATAAATAAAAAATAAACTAAATAAAAACCCACGGCTAATTAAAACCCTAAACCCTAAACCCAAAACTCTAAACCCTAAATCCTAAACACTAAACCCTAAAACTAACCGTAAACCCTAAACCCAAAACCTACAACCCTAAATCCTAAAAAACCCTAAACCCTAAACCCTAAACCTTAAACTAACTAGAAACCCTAAACCCTAAATCCTAAACACAAAACCCTAAACACTAACCCTAATCCTAAACTAAACCATAAACCTAAACCTAAAACCTTAAAACCCTAAAACCTAACCTAAACTCCTAATCCCTAAAAACCCTAAACCCTAAAGCCTAACCCTAAACATTAATCCCTAAACTAACCCTAAACCCTAAGTTAACCCTATACCCTAAACACTCCCTAACCCTAAACGTTAAACTAAGACTAAACTTAAAACTCCTCTTAAGCTCCTAAACCCTAAACCTTAAACCCTAAAACCTAAAACCTAAACCTAAAATAAATAGAAAACTTGAACCTAAATAAAATAAAATCTAAATCAAAACCTAAACCTAAACCTAAAAATAAAATAAAATAAACTAATAAAATAAATTATGATAAAATAA